>JAVSBV010138067.1:0-16608 GCA_033117975.1 Parotocinclus spilosoma | reverse complement strand
AAACACAGACCTTTGAGACTTTGAAGCATTTATTCTAAAAAAAAAAAAAAAAAAAAAAAAAAAAAAAGCTGGTATATAGCAAAGAACCAACACCAAAGTGATATAAATGTATTGTCTTAAAATCAGTTTCACAATCAAAATGTACCACCAGAACAATATAATTATATGACAATACTTCCATTTCTAGACATTACCTGTACAAGGTCTAGCTTAAGTTTCTCTATAAATGATGTGGCTTTATGAATCAGCTACACTTGGCAACATTTTTTGCTTTCTGAAAAAAAGCTACAGAGATAATTATGTAACCATTGTGTGCAATATGTTACTACAAATAAAATCACACAAAATAGGTTTCATCTACAGGTATGCACTGTTAAACATCCATTCAATTGGTCTTAAGAATCTTTCTTTGTTCTTTGTTCATGTTAGTTTTAATGTCCAGAATGTGGACATTAAACAGTGCACCCTTGTACCTTTATTTATGTTTATTTAATGATCAACAGCTAAATCTGTAAATTATACCCAAAACGATTTCAGGAAGCAAAAACCTTGTTATCTAGTGTTACAAGACAAAGAAAATATAGTCTTTGTACAAATCTGTGCCCTGTTAATGAAAGTTCCTTAAAGTTGTGCCACTTTACCCTGGGTCATCACTTTCTTCAAGAAGACTTTTGAAACCATTTAGGAATTTTTCTGGAGGACTTTATTTATGACCTGTAGAGAAAAAAAACATTTAGTTGAGGCATAAACTGACAGTCAGATTAAGCAGATTCTGTATAACCAGATGTGTATATTTTAGGACACTATTTAAAGAATAATAAAAAAAACCTACACATTACCACCTTATTAGATACACCTGTTCAACTGCTCATTAATGCAAAAAATCTAAATCAGCCAATCACATGGCAGAACCTTTTTTTGCATTTAGGTATGTAGTCATGATCAAGATGATCTGAATGATGACCTAGCATAAAAATGGGGGGAAAGGTGACTTTAAACATGGCATGGTTGTTGGTGCTAGACTGACTGCTCTGTGGTGTCTGAGTGCTCAGGCTGTGACTCGATTATTAATCAATTATCTATTTATCTTAATGTATCTTTGTTTTCTAATTAGGATTTGTTTTGTTACAGTGATTCCATGACTGGTTTTAGTTTTACTGTAGATTGTGGGGATTGTTGTGTCACAGTCTATGCTGCATCGGATTGCTGCCAAATTAATTAGTCATTTTACTGTCTCAAGCTGAATTTCTATCAAAACATTCTGCAAATGTTATGAGCATTAACAAAATTTCTGTATTTTAAATTATCTGGATGACAGAGGTAAAGATGATATTTAAAGTTTAGTAGGTATATCTGGTATCTGATCAAATGTTGGAAGCACTTTAGTTTACTGAGCTACATTTATTTATAAATGGATTCTATGCAAATTAATGTGCTTTAAAACGGAAAATGATTAAAAAGACGTAAAATTCAAGCCCTGAAATAAAAGAAATCTAATAGCGTATAAAATAAAATGTAGTTTCCATTACTTGATCTTAAGATACCACTACAGTACTTAAACCTGTATAATAATAATAATAATAATAATAATAATAATAATAATAATAATAATAGAGAGATTTCAAAACATTGTCAAATACTATTAAAAGGAAACAAGTGGCAGTAAAGATTCCTATACCCAGTGATTTTAAAATCATAATCTGTGACTAAAACTATGTGACTTTTCTTTAATGTGAGAGGGGCTCAGAGTTTAATTCTATTTTTTTTTTTCGCTATTGGATGCTGTATTCCGGCACCAAAAAACGCAAAAGAGTAAGAAAGCCCAGGTTGTTAATGACTGAATCCAGACACAAATCCCCGGTAGTAGCAGTAGTTGGGGTTTATTGCCATGTCAGCTATATATATGGCATGTTAAGGTTTTCTTTTAGGTAAGAATATAAAAGTTTGTAGAGCGTGGGAAGTGTTTTGGTAATCATATTGTTTCTTTTATTATATAAGGTGTTCTAATTGGATGCATGTTAGGTAGTTTTGAATTTTCTTTGGTGAGGTATTTTCGAAGAGGTCTTTGATGTTGTCTATACTGAAGTATTGTTGTCTTTGTCGCTGCAGGCTAGGGCATTCAATAAGTATATGTTTAACTGTCAGGGTCATGTTGCAGTTCTGGCAGGTAGGGGGCTCATCTCCTGTAAGTAGATATTTATGTGTCAGTGGAGTGTGTCCTATGCGCATTCTTGTATGGATGACCTGGTGGTGTCGGTTCTCCATCATGTAACCTATTGGTTTTATGTTGGGTTTGATTTCTTGTAGTTTATTGTTGGTTTGACTTCCATTTCCCTTGCCATTTTGTGTTTATAAAGTCTTTTATTATCGGAAAGCTGTCTGTGACTGGGACGGGAAGAAAGGTTATGTCCTGATTACTGGCCAGTCTGGCGATGCTATCTACTCTTTCATTTCCTTGTATTTCACACTGTCCTGGTATCCAACAGTACTTTATATTGTATTGTTTATCTTCTAGTTTTTTGTATTTAATTGCAATTTTGATTATTATTGGGTTGTTTGTATCCATGGATTTTAGTGCCTGTAGACAAGACTTTGAGTCACTGCATATAAGAGTCTTTGTTTCTCTTTCTGGATGTATTTTAATGCAATGAAGATAGAGTAGGTTTCTGCTGCATGTTCAAGAAAGCGGTGTATTTAAGCTTTATGATATGGTGTGTTATCCTGCTTGAAGTAGCCATCAGAAGATGGTACACTGTGACCATAAAGGGATATACAGTTTTCCCTTGTTTATTGCGGGGGTTATATTCCAGGACCACCCACAATAAACACAAATCCGCAAAGTAGGGGCGCTATATTTATTTAAGTATTTATACATTATTTATCCGTAGAACTTGAATGAATTCAGTCTATAATGACATTTTCACAAACAGCGAACACAAAAACGCAGATAAAAACTTGAGAAGGCGATGCTCTAGTCTTACTTCTTTTTGGTGAGTATTCATCCGCTGAGTAAATACGCTTTTTACTGTAAATCATAATACTTTATTATTTATAACATTCCTTTGTTAGAATTTTTTTTTAAATTTAAGTTTATCAAATACATGTATATGTTAACTATACCACACGTACTACGCGTGTGCAGGTCGAGGTCTATATATTGTTTTTCCATGAATATTTTTGGAAACCCTGCAATGCACCAAGTCTGCGAAAGGTGAACCGCGAAGTGGCGAGGGAACACTGTACATGTTCAGAAGCGATACTCAGGTAGGCCGTGGGCTCTAAATAATGGTCCACTCGTATTAATGAGACCAAAAGTGTGTCAAGAAAATATCCCCTATGCGCTTTCATCCTTTTGTCCCATTTTTGCCCATTTGAATTGAATTTGCTTTCAGAGATGATCAACTGCATACATTCGTTTTAGCAAGCGATGATTTGTTTGTTTATATATACACACACATACTCAAAACGAAATATGCCAGAATTGTTATGGGCTGCGTGTATGCACAAGTTTTAAAGAGTTCATTTCAATAAGTGCTACGCACAAACATCCTAAATTCAAAAAAAGATCCATTTTATTTGTTCCTTTTTATACTTCGCACATGTTCCTCTAGATTGAACACCGTTTAAGATCTTACTTGTCTCCAACACACCACTGATTATTAATCAAGTGAGGTACACTTAAGTCCAGAAGAACTACTAAGAGGTGGTAGTGTTGTTGTCCTCCAGGTTTGCAGCTTAAACACATGACTTGTTATCCATGGCACAGCATCTCAGTTTGTACGTTTCACACAAATTATAACCTGAAATGTGGTTCTCTGGCACTTTGGGCATGATGGTAATATTGTAAAGCTGTTATGGTCCAAGATTATGGGTACAGTTCATAAATCAAGTTACACAAGCAGCACAGCATTTATGCAGCCGTCGTTTTCTGGATTATTCGTCACCTGGGCGTATTTACCTGCAAAATTAAACAAAACTTGTAAACACTCTTTACAACAACATCTAGGACCCAGTTTTCCTGAAGTTCCATTATCGACTGCATGCCTTTATACGACTAAAGGTGATAAACCAGTAGCACGGTATATTAGCAGTTTGATCGCATTTGAAAGAAACTATCTGAAAAGTTGTCTTTAGGGATGTCAGCTGTCATGCTTGTCTGCTTTCTCATTTGCCTTCATGTATGCTGTGTGTAGTGTGTACAAAAACTAAAGTAATTAATGTAATTCTTCACCAATTGTTATTATGATTAAATTGCTGACTCGACCCTGCAGTGAACTGGCTGACCATCCAGGATACACAATAATAATGTTATATTTATATAGCGTCTTTCTAGAAGCCAAGGACACTTTACAAGCCATTTTCACAAATAAATGCTCTATGGGGTTGGGAGAGGGGAAATATTGAGAGTAGTTGGATTTTAAGCAGAATCTTTAGGGAAGAGAATGAATAACTTGAGGAAGGGCATTCAACAGTTTTGGGGCCATTACACTGAATAAGCTGCCACCAGCAGTGACCAATTCGTGTTTTGGGACCTCCAGGAGACCAGTGTTAGAGGATTGGAGTGTTCGGGTTGGGGTATAAGGATGCAAAAGTTGTGATAAATAGCCTGGAGCCAGACCGTTAATGGATTTGTAACCCAGGAGCAATAATTTATTAGGCCCTGGAAGCCCAATCCCTGCCCATCACACCCAGACCCTGGCCAATAAAAGCAGACTTATAACTCTGAACTTCTTTGTTCCGAAAGAAGGGTACAGGGAGAAGCAAAGTACCATTTGGGGACATCTATGTTAGTAACATTACGCCGACATGATCACCCAGTGTGCAGAAGTTGCACCCCAGGTGATATCCCAGGTTTCTCTCATACATTACAGCAATACATTTGGCTTACAGGAGTTCAGATACCAGGGGTTAACTGTACTGTCTTTAATAACTGCAAAGATCTTAGGCCAGAATTTGATTTGTGGTTTTAGCAATGGTATAATGATCATATTTAACATACTGTCAAGATTTGTCTTTTCAAAATGTTTGCCTTTCTAAAAACTGACTTCTTGGCTGCTACCCTTCCAAAATTACCATTCCTTCTCAAGCTTCTTTAAACTGTAGAAGTATCAGTTTGATTCTGCTACTGGTCAAGTGGTGTTCACACTAAATACATACGTTACATTACTTTGCTGGTTATTGTGAGTGACTACTAGCACAGTGGACAGACAAACAGTGAACAGGAAGCAACTTCAACATGCACTACCACGCTGATGGGACACTGAAATGTATTTCGCGATCAAAAAAAAAAGTATTCTACATAACTACATTACATATATAGAAAGTGATTGGTTCACTCACCCCAGACGACTTTGCCACCCTGAGTGACCAGACCAAGCTCACTAACATTGACTTCGATGACTGTTCCCTTAGTGATAACGCCGAGAGTGGTGTAGAGAGAGGAGGAAGGGTTCTTCTTCACACCCAGGATTGGTAGGCAGAACGTGGCCTTTAGTTCTGGGTGAGTAACATGTGCCTTCTTGAACCTCAAACCCTGTGAAATGAAAACATGGCAAGAGAGAAGAGTAAATCATTACACCAGGGTCATTAGAGTTTAGCACCTATATTCATGAATTTTATTTCACACCCATTGCCAGGGCCTAACTGGCAGCACGGGGTGCAAGACAGGAACCCCATTCATCACAAATCATCCCAATCATTGTAGATACCAAAATATTAATTTAAATAGTACAGAGTCAAAATGGAAAGGGGACAACAAACATGGGGGCTATGTAAAAAAACAGATGGACTACAGTATGTAATTGTAGAACTACAACCTACTGTAATTCTATGATAAGTGAAGCTGATAAAATAAGTGAGGACAAAAGACTTAGTGCCTGGTGAATGTAAATTTATATACTTTATACAAGGGGTGTTCACGATAATACCGGTATAATCACAACGTAATGGATTTACACAGAGTATGGCATGCTTCCACTATGTGACTCATCGGCAGAGCAACAGATATGGCGAAAACTGGAGTTTGTCCCAAAAAGGGTAGCGACTTCGGTAGCGTGGAGGTGGATTTGCTAAAAAAATTTCAGATGTACAACAAAGTACCGTATTGTCCGCACTATAAGGCGCACCTAAAAGCCTTAAATTTTCCCAGAAATCGGACATGCGCCTTATATGTGTACTAAGTTCCAAAATCTATTGTGTATTGTTGTGATACTTTGGTAAGCGCTCCGCTTCACTGACTGTTGGTCCATTTCCGGCTGACACAGGGACATATGACATATGTAATTTATTTAAAAAATACGATGTGCCTTCAGTTTATTTCAAACGGATCGCAGGCTGCGGATAAGTAGCCAGCTTCAGCCTCGTGATGAGAGGGAATCCGGAGTGCTTGATAGTAAAACAGCCCAGCTGTTCAAATCAGACACAAAAGATGAGGGCTTTAATGGATTTGTGGGAGAAGATTGATTTTAAAAAATAATGTGAGTGTTTTGTTAAATAGTAGAATAAAGTTAAACTAAAATCACTGTTTCGCTTCTTTTACTTTTTTTGTAGATCGTATGTTTTAACAAGCGCTTTATGGGCGTTTGTAAAGCGGAAATAACAACAGCACTTTCGTCACATTTAGCGTTAACACTAACCTTAACGCTGCCGATTGTAAAGTGTCTAAGAAAATGTAAATGATGCATTTAAATACTTAACATACAAATGATCAATTATAAATATATCGAAATCCCCCGGGATGTGATAACTAGGAACTATGGTACAGCCTGTGTTGCATGTGGACACCATTTAGATTTGGTTGCAGTTTCTTCTAATGTGGTCATTAAATGCTACATAATTGTAACGTGTTTCTAATAAAATGCTTGGAGTGCATTTACTGAATATAACGCCTAAATGTTTACGTGGAACATATCTGAAAAATATATTTTCACTCTCAATAATATATATATATATATACACACCCTTCGCGACTTACTTTAGAAAATAAAGTCAGTGGGGGAGAAAAGCTAGCTTCCATTGAATTGCATGCTTGTCTTGTCTTTTAGTCCTTGGTTTCAGATGCAGCTGTCAGAAATGTGGCTGGGACAGTATAGTTTGGAACTTGAATGGGCTCTTTTAACCTTGTACTTAAGTTCACCTCTTTCTGCCCATGTTCTGTTGAAAAGGGGATCAATACTAAGGTCAACCTGAAAGAGGACCTCACCCCAGCAATCATCCACACAATTATTTTGTCTTTAAGTGCCTAATCCTTTAGAGTAATTGCATAGCTGCTAAATATAGGCTTATTTAATTGTGGATACTTGTTTGGAGGCTGGCAGGGTCAGGGATTCTCCTTTCCATCTTGTGACCCTCTAATTGTGCAGCCTACCTTTTCATTTTTCCTATTTTTATTTAGAAAGCTCAGCCATGATACATGGTTCAGTAGTACCAGCAATTATTTTACAGCCTTGTAAGTGCTTTTATGTTGACTTCGAGGAACTGCAGTGTCTCAGAGATGCACAGTTGGTGGTTGGGCTTCATAAACCTGAGTATTTTTGCCAGGTTTACTATTCATCAGGCTTTTAAGTGTCCTTGTCTGTCTTTATCAGACTGTATGTGTTTTCTTTAAAGCAGCCTTGTTTAGTATAATTGAATCCATTTAATTTGCTTCCTATTGTAAATATGTGTAATGGAAAAGAAAGCAAGAATATTTTGTATTTGTGTTCTTAAACACTATGATCTGGTGATATTAGAGTAAACCCCACATACTCCATAAGCCTGTTGCAGCATGGCAGAAATTCTTTAGAAGAATATTGTTTATATAGTGTGTGTGTGTGTGTGTGTGTGTGCTGTGGTTTAAGTTGCTAATGGAAGCTTTTTAAATAAGGTTTTAAATAAGCTTATTAGGTCTAGTCCAGTTAAATGTTAATCGCATGATTTTGTTAATTATGACTAATCATAATCTTTGGATGACCCTAAAGAAATACGTTTTTCATTTAAGCAGCTCAATTTCGTTATGCGAGTGGAAAATTCACATTTAATCATTTAGCAAATTCCCTTATCCAGAGTGACTTACGAATATATGAAATATATTCAAATGAATTGAAATAATCTGCATTGAACCCATATCTGTGCTCTCAATATTTCAAAAATAGTGGAAAAGCAACTCTTAAACATTGATATACAGTATATACAACTAGACTAGTGAGTAACTGAAAATAAAGAGATGCAGAGAGACTGTTTAGTGAGGGTGAGGCCAATTATGGGCAGATAAAGAAAAAAATCTTCGTTTCCAGCATAACAGCTTGCTGCACTTAACTGGGACTGGGACTGAAAACAAAAAGATCCTGCTACAGTGTGCACTGCTCTAACATTGGTTAGCTTTCACAAGTATTTACAATATTTTTCCCCAGAAACAAGTAGAGGTATCTGGTTGTCGTTAAAATGTCTGGTTGTGCAGTAAAACTGTTTTTTTTTTTTTATTTGTAAAAAAAAAAAAAAAGCAGGGACTGCATTTATAGCTGAATTAAATGTTGTTTATTATTTGAGATATTTAAGTTTAGATATCGGCTTTGTAAGAACCAAAGTTCTGTAAACCGAAGACCTGGGTTCAAATCAAAGGTGGAGCAAAATTCAGATGTTGTGTTTACAGAGCCATGTGATGGACTGGTGCCCTGTTTAGGGTGTACCTCTTTCCAAAATGTTTCTTACGTTCCCTTTATTCAGCCAGTGAACTCGAGCTATAGTTAGAACTTTATTTTCAGCTGCTCAAGAATTGGTCAGCAGTGTGTACTAAAAATTGTGGATGTTTTATTTTGCTGTGGCCACATGATACTAAATTATATTGTTACTCTCCATTTTGGTAAAGTACTTTTAAATCAAAGGGTTATTTTAGAGTGATAGTGTAATGATATGAAAAATAATCATAGGCACTACAGATGTTAAGTGACCTAGGAATTTACTTGCTCTACAGTCGACTCAAAAAGTATTTGGATGGTTATGCCATAGTAAGATTGTTTGTATGAATGTAAAGAAAGACACCCCAAGCAAACTTTTCAAGAAAAACATTTTAAAAAATGTATTATGTTTGGGAATCTAAAATGAATAGATTTAGCCTTTTTCTCTATATAAACTTAAAATGTATATGACTGACTAGTCAAAAGTATGACACTGATCTACTGTCTCTCCCCATAACCTCAATTTCTTCAGTGTTTGGCCATTATTATTTTAATGTAAAGTTATAATATTATAGTACAGGGTGAGTCAAAAGACACAGAACGTGTCGCATGCATGGACGTTTCACAATTTCTGCCAAAACAATTGTTGAGGTTTTTTTGTCTGTAGCATTTTCAGACGACCACTATGTGGCTTGTCATCCACAATCTCGGAATATGACTGTTAGGCATGCAACAGTCCTGTGTGAAATTTGTGGTCTTTCTGGTCGTTTGCGGCTATGAAATGGCAGCTGCGTTTTCCGGACATCACATTCGCCAGTTCCATCTTACCTTTGACAAACAACAAAACTTTGATCTTTCTGTGTTGATAAAATTTGAACCACAAGAAATATTGTGGCAGTCGATTTCTGAGGGAATTCTGGCCTTCTTTGATATGCTACATGACCACCTTCCCATTGGGAAAACTTGCCTTTGATCCAGTATGGCAGCTTTTTCCCCTTTTGTTTCTGAAACAGGGTGACCTGTGCCTTTTGACTTACCTTGTACATAAAATGTATTTAGATTTACGGCTGTGTGATTATTGGCAAAAGAGATATCTCAGTACTTTCTGGGATTTTGTGAATAACAATATTTTAATTATACTTTAGAAGTCTATATCTTGGGTCTAAAATATTTGAAAGTTTTTTAAGCTCATTTCTCTCATCTGCCCCAACTAACACAGTGTCTTTTACAGTGTAAATTGGTGACAGCATTTGTTAATTTCTTTCTGTTCTTTTTCCTGTTGTAAGGCACTTTTTTTGCAGAATGATTCCGCTGAAGTTTGCTGAGTGTGTATGCTGGTACCTTGTCTGGTTTAAGCCTGTTGTTAACCTGATTCAACCTGAAGTTTGTAATCATCTTTTTATTTTGCACAGTGGTTACTAAGTTACTTTTTAAGCTGTTTTTAATGGCAATCAATTTTTGACAACTTTGCAGATTGACGTCTAACAATGAATAACGTCTAACTAAACTAAATCTAACTAAGTAGCTAATTCTTATTTTAGAGTGCCCTACAACAAGAAAAGGAACGGACATAAATGCTGTCACCAATTACGTTGTGAAAAACACTGTGCCAGTTGAGGCAGTTTAGAGCGAAGGGTTTAAATATTTTGAGAGAGAGAGCGAGAGAGCGAGCATTGGTAAAAGTGCGAGTGTATGTGTGACAGTGATGGGATGTGTGTGCATGTGCTTGTGTGAGTGGGTGTGTGTTCGTGCACCTGAACATGTGCAACTATGTGTGTATAATGAATTTAATCAACTGAATATTTTCAACAGGCATTTTTCATTTGCTTTTTAACATTTCCTAATTTGACTCGAACATTTTGAAAGATTTTTGAAGAGTTCAGTCAATTTTTATTTCTTTTTTTTAACTTTGGGATTTTTTTTGGGTGGGGCACTGGGACACTAGAGGTGCCAGTTGGCTTTGAAAGTCATTGGAACGTTGGACAGAACAGGATTAACCAGAGGTAACCCACACTGTACATGTTTCTGTACATGCAGTGGCAAATACTGCACCACCAAGTTTCCAATTTTTGTATATAATTTTGTTTTTAGGAATCTTAATAAAACAGTTGTATATAGCTATAATTAATGTGAATATCAACACAATAATAATAATAATTCCATTTTATTCCAGTAGTAAGGCTTAATAAGGCAGTGCTTTGGCTTTCAAGAGTCAACATTTAATCCTTAATTGTAATCCTAAGGAATTTAATCCGAAAGTATTTTTTATTTCGTAAGTTACAATGAAGTCACATCCTGCTACTGCACTATAAATAATTTTAAGCAATTAGAAATGTGTGTGGGTTTCTGATGATGGGCAAGTGTAATCCTAAAACAAACTATTACAAGTGAAATACAAGTGAAAATACAAGCGTAGCAAATTTTTGAGCAGGATAATGTTCCAAATAATATTTTACCAGGGTCTTTTGACAAAAAGAAAAGTCTTTGAATAATCTTCCCAGAGCTCTATCCTGGACTCCTGGGCAAATAAAATAAGCCAAGCCCAAAATTGCAAAATCAGTTGTTATTCTACTCAACTGCAATGTGATCACAGTTGACGAGAAGTTGGAATAGGTTTCCCAGTTAGACGAAATAATCAATCATATTATTTTATTTTTTTATTTGAGTGTTATTTATTTCATGCTTTATCTTCGTGCAAAAGGAAGACTAGATAAGTGAGCATCCCTGTTTTCAGTTCCCCCCCCCCCAACAGTTCATTGCAGCAGTAAGCAGTGACAAGGAATCAGAATTAATTTATTGATCCCAGGATATAAATTGGAGTTGTTACACTCTATCAAACTTAAAACAAAAAGAAAAAACATTAAAAGAAAGGAAATGTGTGACACAAGTCTACAGGAATTTCTTAGTTCTACTAAGAACTAGAAGTTGTACTACTTAGTTTCTGAGCACTAATTTGTTAAGAAAAATCTTAATTTTTAGCAAGTTTTACATTGGGTCCCATTTTTTTGGTCCATGAGCAGACTATCAGTGTTGTGGTGTGGACGAACCAAAAGCTTTGTTGGTTGAAACTTTCACCACAACTGTTACAGCTGACATTGTCAAGAAGTTCTGCGAAACAAAAGATGACAAACTAAATATTGAAGTTCTGTAAATGTGGTCTTAATGAAGCCACTATAAAGTGGCTCATTACTTTTAGCTATTTTGGACAAAATATCTATTTGCTTTATGCTTAAACATAATTAATTATACATATATAAGCGCTTGGTTGCTAATACTGCTTGGTTCAAATACTATTAATGTAGATCATTAGCAAGTATTGTTGTTCTATTTAAGCCTTTGAGCTTACACCGTACAACCTTTTATTCTTTTGGCCCAGGTCTGCTTATTTAGCTCTTTGTTGCTTCCCAAGTTTTTAACTTGGTTTTTCCTTGTTTGTGCGTCAGTGGTTAAAAAAACCCACAATGACTATGACAGAGACAGGATTTTCTTCTTTTCCCTGCTCAAGCCTCACCCTCTCCAATCAGATAAGCTTTCATATCTCTGGATGAAGTCAACAGATCAGATAACCAAATATATACACTCCTGCATACTCTCAAACTCTCACAAAGACTCCGCTACGGACTGGATATACACCAACTTGGAGGGCTTGGACCAAGTCGCACATATGCATATATACACAATGACATGCAATCCGCAGAGCTCAGGGGGTGCAGATGATGATCTCTTTGTCTGTCTGTCACAGGTGAGCATCTGGAAGGGAGGCCTACTTTCACTCATTGTTTGATTTTGCTTTTTTTCCATTTTAACACTTGCCTTTTGCAGTTATGTAATGGGTAAAGACTACAAAGTTGTGTTGCACAGATCAGGATTTGGAATTGTATATGCTGGTTTAGTTTGAACACGCAAAATCTATCAATCTGACTGTCTGTGTATCTAGTTATAATAATGATGTTTTTTTGCAGATTACTACATACCGTAACGTAGATGATCATTTTAAGGCTAATTTTTTAATACTTCCAAGCATGAAGCTGAATCTGAAATGTTTAGGCTTTTTCTGAAACTGTGTGTATAAAAAGCATTTTAAAAACAGTACATACTTTAGGTTTAAAGTTTTAGAATAACACTTGTGCTGTACATTTTTTAGTTTCCACAAGTTAGTTAAGATACTACCGTAGACTAAAAAAAGAAATGCAATGCTATATGTAGTCAAAGAGAGGAGCTACAGATCAGCTGAAATGTATTTGCAGGTTGTATTTGCACCTAGGCTGGACTTGGAAGTGTGTTACTTCTGCTGAAATCTTTTGATTTGACATGTAATTGGAAAATGGACAAGGTATTTATCAGAAGCTTCTGACAAAGTTCTTGGGAATGTTACGGATTACAGTGTATAAGCAGAGCAGTTCGAACATGTTCGATGGTTCAGAGAACGCAAGCAGGTCTGGGCTAGAGATGGATTTGTAACATACTTGACACAGCAAGTTTTATTATTTGTTATTACAACATCAGTGTTCTTTCAGGTTGCTCTCAAAAGAAACATTTCCTTTTTTAAAAAACTTTTAAATAGTTATGGGCTAAAATTGAAAAGAATGTAATCAAATTGAATGTTTTTAGGCTTTGGAAGAGCTTGATTTTGAGTTTAATGGATGTTTATTTTCTCCTTCATCTGTTCACATCTGTTTGCTTCCAAAACTCCCAAACTCTGCACTCATCAGCACAAATAAAATTAACTGTGAAATTTAAATGAGAAAATCTTAAGTGTTTGCCAAAAAAAAAAAAGAAATTAAAGGGGAACTTCTCAAATGTACCAATCAGACTTCCTTAAAATTTCTCTTTCTATTTTTTCAAATTTTCTTCCTTTCTTTTTGTTTCTGTCTGTAGTACGCTACTTCTCACTCTTTCTCTCTCGCTTTCTCTGCTTTTCTCCCGCCCTCTCTTCCTCTCAGCTGTATGTATGTAGTAGGAGCTTGAGTAAGTGAGCTGAGCTCTGTGTGTGCGCTTGGTTGCTTTTGAGACGGAATAAGAGCGGCTACTGGTGAGTCTTTCTGATTATGATCGTTTGATTCTCTGTAACTTTGTGGTTTCACATGTTCGTAGTTGTGCTTCCACATGGACCTGACTTACTTTGGGAAACATTCTTAACTTCTGTGACTGAAAATGGGACAGCGGTCACAGGTGGACGCGACTGTCGTCCTGTAATTGTAACTCTGGGCACATTATTACTATTTTGAACTAAAATCTGCTACACTGGGAAAGAAATATGAGTCATAAATGGTTATTAAGCGCTCTTTTTTTTTTTTTTTACCGTTTAATTGTCTGTACTGACAATGTCTTTGAATTGGTTTTTGTTAAATAAAAAACTTGGACTAATTTGACAGAATCACTTCCAAATAAATTTGACTTTAAAACAACATTTATTCATCCAAATCACACGTTATTTTATCTCATTAGACCACTAAAGTACAGGTAGTACACGCCTGTCTGAAAACGCATGCCTGTCACTTTTTCCCACTGCATAAGTGCGTCTTCGACAAGTTGAAACATACACTGATTTGCTACGGGGGAATAGAGTAAATTACCCTTCTCTGTTAGACGGGATGATGCTGAGAGCTGGTGAGTGTGCTGTCTGAGTGTTTTATTCTCTCACAAGTTTCCATGATGGCATCATGTCAAAACCATAACAAATGCTGTTGATTACTACTACTGCTTATCTCTCCATAATTTAGGCTTTAGCATGTAATCAAGACATAAGTAATAGCAAGGCATAACATGATCTTAATAAGTAATTTCTGATTTTATTTTGTTGTGTATACAGTGGTTAATATGCAAGGATGCTAAAGGTTAGACAAATATTTGATTTAGATAAGACACTACAACTGACTGACCCATTCACTGGAACTGCTGAAGCAATCTCTGGTGTCTAGTGTTTACATTACAACAGACCTGTTGATCTTTTCTCAGAATGTGATAAAACTGTATTACGTATAAGTAAAACACTCTTGGTTTTTTAAGAGTATGAACCAGAAGACTCATGCTGTGTTTACTTGATTAACGAAATTTGCTGCGAGCCATCTTAAACTGTCGAGTGAAACCAGAAACCTTTTTTGTGGCGTATAGCGTGAAATTGTGGGAATTCCCAGCGAGATCCTTCAGGAGTGTGTCATACGTCAGAGTAAGCAGACACCCATTCCAGAACTTGCTGTCTGTCAGTGTCTGTTATTGCTTTGTGGTGCCATGTAGAGTTAAAAAGCAATTTATCTCATTGTGTTATTAGCCAGCCAGAGAGATCAGTACTTTTGGATATTGGACTAAAGTTTGATGACAGGAGTTTAAACACTCTGCGATTTAGTGGTCGACCATTGCTAGTGTGCAAATTTCACTGAAATGAATAGGGTCCGTTTTAAATACTCTCTAATTCTTAGTCTCAGTCAGCTTGACCTGTACAGTAGATCTGATCATTTGTATCATTCCTAATTATTTTGGATGTTTGTGTACTAGGTCTTGGAGCAAAAGATTAGAATTGGACTATCACTGCTTACAATCAAGTATTAAAGGTAGAAATGCTTGGCCAAAACACGTACACAAAGGTCAACCAAATACTCTAATAACACATTAAAATACATCATTGTTTCTAGGGGTGTGCAACATTTAAAAAGTGATATCTTGATATTTTCTAGCATTTTGTTGCTAACAATAATTAGGCGATAATTTGGCAGTCTGTGTCTTGGGTCGAAATTATTGTAATTATTATTGAAGTGATGAAATTATTGTTTGAACCCTTCTCTCTCAACCACCTAAATTAGCACTGCCTTTGACATTGTAAATGGTGAAAACAGTTGTCATGTCTTGCATTTGTTTTTTTTCTGGTGATTTTGCTGGTTTAAGCCTGTCAGGACACCTGACTCCTGAAGTTTGTCTTAATTGTTGTATTTTGCTTGATGGATAGTTTGCAGATAGGGATATGTTAGTCTTTAACAGCAACCGTTTTTGCAGTGTGTTGAATATTTTTGTGTCCTTGTACTGGTCCTTTTTGTCTTGCCTGCATGTCAAAGTGAATATATAAACTCTTAAGGTCTAGATTTGTCCTTTTCTTTGCAAAGTCACCCATTGTTAAATCAACAATAAAGATTTTATTGTAGACGACAGATATCACAACTAGGTTTCTTCCTTAAACTACTTTGTATGAGGAGTGTTTTCTTGACACAGCCAACTTAGGCTGGTGCAATTTGGGCTTGGGTAGTGGAAGATAATATCAAATGTACAGCTGCTTTTTTAAACAATGCTCCTTAAAGCTGTAAAGAAATAAATCTGAATCTGACATCCACTTGATACCCAAAATGAAGTGATAACATATTGTCTTAATGTTACTGGGAATTGCGACATGATTCCACACAGCCAACATTTGCATTGGTATCCTCCTGCTGCTCAAACTGAACATGTCTGTTCCTGAATGCTGAAGGAAAAAGTGTATTTAATTGCATTCTAATTTTGAGTAGGAATAAAACTCAATACATTCAAATGCTCTTTTGACATTTCAATTGCAAAAGTATTTCTTTTATCTTTTCTGATTATTTCAGTTACTCTCAACTAAATGGTCCAGAATCCTATAAGTATTCTAACCAAGCTCTTGTGCATGTTATTTAAGCAATAAAACACGAGAGGGAGTGTATTATCACGAATAACATCACGGCTGTGATTTGGTCGTAGGCACGAGCCGTAGGTTGTAGATCAATCACAGCAGTGATGTTATTCGCGATAACACACGACCTCGAGTGATCTATTGCTTTTATACAACAGTTTTTTTTTGTTTTTTTTTTTTACAAAATAAACGAAGAAAATAAATCAAACATCATCAAGAAATTCATAATAAATATGCTTTCATGAGGACGGAGCCTTCCGCCAAAAAGTAGTTCCACAACAACAGTTCCACGGCTTGTCTCAAGGGCTACAATACGGC
>JAVSBV010138049.1:0-16610 GCA_033117975.1 Parotocinclus spilosoma | reverse complement strand
TATATATATATATATATATGTGTGTGTGTGTGTGTGTGTGTGTGTGTGTGTGTGTGTGTGTGTGTGTGTGTGTGTATTTAGAATGCATTTTTTGACCAAGGTTCAAGTTCTGGTTTCTTCTTAGATCTGACCTACCCAACAAACCAAAAGGGTCTTGGTAAGACAGGTGGCCTAGAATAGAACTTATATATAAAACATATAAAATATATTATATAATATATAAAAAATATAACTTCCAGAAGGTCATCACTCCAAGAATCTGAGCTTAATGGCAGAATATCCAATCTTGGTTTAATTAGACCAGAAAATCTTATTTCTCACAGTCTGAGTGCTTTAGCTGCTTTTTAGAAAACCCCAGACAGGCTTTTACTAAGGAGAGGATCAATGTCCTGATTGTTGGATCTCCAAGTTTGTGGATCTCCAAGGTTGGTATTAGCTCTAAAGCTAAAGTTTGACCAACAGAGGCTACAGAAGGCTTGAAACAAAATGACTATTTTTATTTAAAAAGCAACAAACACGAATTCAAATGCACTTTTTAAATAGTATTTGACATGGCACATACAATTCTGAAATGATCATTATATTTGAATCGATCTCATGGATTCATAGGCTTTGTTCATATTTACCGAGCGAGCAATAGAAATGAAAGCTAATGTATTGCCATTGTGAAGCAACACACACTTTAGACTCTTTAGCTAATTAATTAGCTATTTAACTTTCACATCCCATTGACTCAATAAATCCTTTGACGTTGATGCAGTATCCTGCTTCTTGTCCTGAGATAAGATATTTCACTCTAATATGGTGAATAAATGTGGTACCAGGAACAATCAGTTTTTTTTTCCTTTAGCCTTGAACCCACTAACTTTCCTGATGATTTTGGCAGATTCCCCCAGCTTGAGTGAATCGTTGGCACATTCTGGCATCATTTTCTGAGGCCACTTAATCTTCGTTGTTCTAAACCAAAGTCTTATAGCAGAGGGAAAATTTGGATTCTGGATGAAAGATTTTGTCTTTGTGTTTTGAGGCTCTCACCACACCACTGGAACGCCAAAGCTGAGGTTTTTTTTTCCTGACCTTTATTCCGCTGCCTTAGTTTTTCAACTCATGTCCTTCAACCTTTATGTGGTTCCACAGGTTTGTCCTGGCCACCCAGTTTAACCCCAAAATATGCATGATGATCTTTTCATACAATCTCAGAAAATACTTGTCCTTTGTTTGTAAAGTAACCACTCTAATATATCAGGATCTTTCTGGCACTTTTCACAAACTGCTCGAGTGTTGGATGATATATTCTAAAAAAAACAGATTTAAGAGTTCTTAGAATTCTAAGCCTCTTAAATAACTGAATGCTGCCATCAGTCTTCATGCTGCTTATATTGCCATAAAATGCTGATGTTTCCTATTAGTTATAACAATTGCATATTCAGCCAATTATTTGGCATATTTAGCTTGTCTTTCTGCGTATTAATTCTCCTTTTGTGTATTCAGCATATCAAAATTAAAATGTTACGTTCTTGCTGTAAGAGTTTATGGGTAGCACGAGTTTTGGGGAAAAACCAGACGTGACTGGAGGAAACGGATGTGATTTTTGGATTCGGAATGTCTTGTAGTCAGCAAAATTTATGTAGACCTGTGTTATCAGTCTGGCAAAGAGTAGCAGCTCCAGTAGCCTAGTTTTAAGAGTCTCTGTTATTTGCAGATGATATTTTTGTACCTACACTGGTGGATATTCAGCAGCTTTGCAGTCAATGGATTTGTTGATCAAGGGGAGATCACAGACCATGGAAAGCATAGCACATCAGTGTGGATCTGCATTTTCCACCTAATGTTTTTTTTTTTAATTCACTTTGTAAAAGTTTGAATAATATGGAGATTAGATCAGTTTGCCAGACATATTCAGTAATGCTACTCGAGGATGCTGTCTGTAAAATGCTAGATGCACAAGAAAGAGGTGTGCAACTTATTCACAAAACAAACGATTATGAAATGTTCTAATGAGCTGGCATAAACAATCAGAAATACATTGCAATGCACTGCAGTATAAATATACTGCTTCTGAAAACTAATGTCTACTTTAAAAATAGTAACCACATGACCTCAGTTTATTGCAGGTGGAACATTAATCCTGTAATATATTTTTAATACATTTGTTCTACCCACACTAGCACTGTACAGCCTCGTGTAAGTCACAGTCTCATATTTACTTTTACATTTACAGCATTTAGCAACGGCAGTGTGGTGGCTTGGAGGGTAGCACTGCTGCCTCACAGCAAGAAGGTCCCGGGTTCAATCCCAGGGTGGAGCGACCTGGGTCCTTTCTGTGTGGAGTCTGCATGTCCTCTCCGTGTTTACTCCCACAGTTCATAAACATGCATGTTAGGTTAATTGGTGTCTCTAAATTGGCATGACGTGTGTGTGTCTTTGAGGACAGGCGACGCGACACGTCGGTCAAAGTATTCCCTCGTCATGTCTACGTGGGTATGAGCAGACCTCGCATCAAGCAGGACTTGAGTAAAAGAAGAACAAGATTTACAGACGCCCTTATCCAGAGCGACTTACAACTGCTACAGTCTTACAAAAGCAATGGTGGGTTGAGGGGCCTTGCTTAAGGACCTAACTTTGGTAGGTTGGTTGAGGTGGGATTTGAACCCTGGATCATCTGGTCCAGAGTCCAGTCCCATATACAGTATAGTAGAAGAACCATCATAACTATGAATTCTGCCCCAGTACCACAAAAAAACAGAGAATTGGAGTTAGTCCAGGTTAGTATTCTAGAATGCCAAGAGTTTTGGTTTGTACAGCTCATTTTGTCATGCTTGCTTCCTGTGTTAAGTGTTAAATGCCAAATGAGAAATGACTCATTCACCTGTATGGTTTCTGTCAGGTCTGTATGGCTCTGTTAGTGCTCAGTTATGTTTTATTTTAAGACACAAGGTCAAAATAAAATGCCTTAATGGTATGAGTGGATACAATAGTTGAACTTCCCTGTAATACAGGCCAGGTGGATCAATACCTAATATGGTCAACTTTTTAAAAGTTTTTCATTCGCAGCAAGAAGCTGTCACTCTGGAGTAAAAATGTACCAGCACAGATCAGCAACAAATATCTGGTCATAAGTGTGACAGATGCTCTGGAACTCAACATAAGTGGAAGGTTTAAAGGCATGCAAGCAGGAACTGAGTGAGTATCTGAAAATAAGTTTGATTCCCATAAAGCAAGAGATGACTATACAAATGTTTGCTTTTTGCAATTTCCAATGTCTAAAGAATCCATTAGAAAATAACAAGGAACAAATTACTTTTGAAAATGACTTACAAAATCACTGCTCTTTAACAGAACCATTCATAGAGTGATCAGGTATGCAAAGCAAAACCCTCTTTAAGAATAAGACCTTCAGGAACCTGTGTTATTTAGCATTGCTTCCACAAAATTGATATGCAGAAGAAACTCCTGTAACATAATTCAAAAGTGTGTTGAATTGGGGAACAAAGAGTTTAGAGGGACCCAGCTATAATTCAGTTGTGCAAAAAAATAAGTCTGTCAGTTTTCGGTCTCTTTTTTTGTGTAGAGAGCGTAGAGAAGTGACTTGTTTTGCTTTTTAATTGAAGTTAAGCTAGACCAGAGGCATTTTTGTTTACCCAGAGGTCATTCCCAGTTTAAGGAAAATAAACAGGTACAATTGCATCTGTGATTTTGTATTTTAACATATATTTTGATATTAAAGTGTTTTGAGTGTTTAATTCCTCTGTGGCCTTATGACCCCTTGCCCCTCTTTAACTCATGCCATTGTGACCTAACCTCAGACTGGGTCATACTAGTGTTAATATGTATTTCCATTCATGAGAAAATGTTACCAAAGTGAAATCTTTGACATCACTGACAGGCTTTAAACAGTCACCCAATACTTTACATGACAGATGATAACATGTAATGATCACTCTGCCTCTTGCTGGTCATCGAAAAACAAACAAGACTCCAGCACACAATGGGATGTAATAACAAACTTTGCTTTAAGTCGCACTTTAGAAAATGGTCCTCATCCTCGTTCAGTTCCTCTCTGGCAAGTCCAGACGTTTCCCACCGCATTCCTGCCCTTCTCCCAGAAGACAGCTTGAGATTGTTCTTAAAACCATGAGAGAGAATAATTCCATAAGCTGCAAAGAGTCTTCTGAAAGTCTGTACAGGTCCTGTAGTGAGGCCCTCTGATAACGACCGACTCTTAAATGTGCAGCTGTATGATTTTGGGCTGGTTCATGTTTCGCTTGGCTTTAGGATAGAACTGGTATTTATGAGCAAAGTAAAAGATGAATAACTGTGTGCCCTGTAATGGTTTCATATTTGAAAATATTCCTTCAGATACCATATATCTTTTAGGCCCATAGTCATAAATATTTGTGCGATTCTAAAATGAGTTACGGTCACTAGAAGCAGATCATGCCTTCTTGGAAAACTAGTCGTTTTGCCCCATTTGGGACTGGGTGATTACACTCTTAAACTATTTGCTGTAATGTTAAATTGAAATCATGTTTGTTGACAGTAACTAACTGGAAAATGTCCCTGAGAGGAGGGCAGACTAAAAACACATACACACTGTGACAATGCTGTGAAGGATCAGAGAACTGTCACCAACAGGCTGAAGTAGTTACACTGTGCCATCTGCCATCACAATCTACAACAAGTCTCCCTTCAGATATTTTGCTGATAACTAATTACAACTGGCTATAATAAATATTTAGTCCTACACACCTACAAACTCTTTATAATGCTGCTGCTACATCTGTGTAGACACAATGGCCAATAATGTTGTTTTTTCCTTGAGCTTGAGTCACTTTAATCACGTAACTAAGGTCACAGAATTTTTCTTATTTTACGTTTTTCGTACTTCATATTAATCTCCTCTATTGTGAAGCTATTCTATTAAATATATTGTATAGTGTTATATTGTCATAGTATACTATAAAACTGTACTATATACTATACTATATTACTATATCATAATATATTTTATATGCACGGCTCATTAGGGGATATTATATTAGAAGACATTTCAATTGAAAATTGAAAATTTTGTAAGCAGTATATATTATTATAATATATTATAACATCTCTTTGTACATTATCCAACTGTGAATTAACTCAATATCTGTATATTGTATAGCTTATCTAGCTGTCTAATGAATGGACTCCACTTGTTGCCCTAATATGCTGATGTCATTCGCAAAAAATATGTCACTTGTAAAATTGAGATACTTCTTCTCTTTACATTGGTTCACATAGATCCAGCTCCTGTCTTAAAAACTTCTGGAGGGGCGGAAAACACATATATACTGTATATACAGTGTCAAAAGCCAAATGCTAACTCACTCATGGGGACACCAATAAAGGGTGGGCATTTTTACAACATGGGCATTATTGAGGTCTTAGTACCTTGTACCTTGTGATGTACATCAGAGACAGAATCCTTGGTTTAGGTGGTATACAAACTCAGAGGTAGACTACCTGTTCCCACTCTGGCTGGGTGAGATTTCAGAAGCTGGCATCATTGTTAGACCCAGATATACTGTATGCATATCCTGGGTCTAAGTGCTCCTCAGGGTGGGAGGTAATTCTGTGTCCTCCTTGAGTGGGGGCACTCTTGGTATGTGCCACACTGTGCTCAGCATAGATTCCAAAACACATAAAAGAAACTATTGTATGTAATTTGGGGGCACACGTTCTACCTTGTTGAGACCCATAACATAGACATACATTAAAAGAAGTTGCCTTCAGCTAAACCTGTACAGGACACCTGAATCTAAGCCATAAACATATACTGTGTTTAAGGGTTAGGGATTTATTTACAAACTATAACAAACCTACCACAAAGCGCATTGTTAAACAATTAAAATTAAAGGGGATATTTATTCATTCTATGACCATGCAATGGTTAAAAAGAATTTAAGTATATTTGATGTACTTTCTTGTTTTATAGAGTGGTATTCAAAGATTTATATTTCCAGTGCATGACTGTCTGTGAAGCAAGGTGCATCTCATGTTGGGTTTCACTACATAAAATGTAATGTGACAACCCCGAAAATGAATTCCACTTTGGAGCTACCATAGACCTTGTTCAAATGATATTCTGGTGATAAAGCAAGCAAGTCTTGAAATTCATCATAAGCTAATAACTAGATATCTGAATTGGCATTGAAGTCTGAATAAGCCATAGACATTGCAAATGGTTTTATTATATACAGTATATGCCTTTCACTTTATTGAAAATGAGAACTGCAGACATAAACACTCTCAAACAAAGATTGTTCTTGGGCCATGCCAATGTCAAGCCAAAAACAGGCAAATATACTTGCATAAAAAACAACAAAAAGGATAGTTGTGTGTCCCTTAAACATTGGTATGCATTCCTGCGTCTTAATTCCGCATCAATCTTTAGGTGACAAGAACATGATGTTGCCAATAGTCAAAACAGATCAGTTCCAAACTGGAGGTTCTTACAGGACAAAATTAGCCAAAACCAGGCTGGAGATAATGGGCATTGCTTAAGTGCTTAGATTGTTCCTGTATACACTGTGTACATAGAAATAAAAGCTCTTTTAGACACAATGACAAATACTGCAGGTCATATAAAACTCAGTTGCAGCATAGAAAAGACACATTGTGTAGACATTATTACGCTGCACATGACTTCCAAAAAGTGCAAGTATTCTGTATAGGATAATACAATTATTACAATGGCTTTGCATTTTTTGGTCTCTTAATGAAGTCCATCATGATTTTACGCATCATAATTACAAAGCAAAATACATTTGTTCTGATTTCATGTAATATGATGACACACAATAGTTCTGAAATGTTACTGACACACTGTAATGCTGGTTCAATTCAACTGCTAAATAATTATAATTCGGAATATATCAATATACTGAAGGTCCTTGTAAATATATACAATAGAAAGAATACAAACATTCATATTAACATAGTCGTGTATACACAATGAGTATGCATTCAGATTCACAGCGTTATAAGTATGGAAGTATTTAGATTTCTTGGCTGTACAAAGTGAGGCCTCTCGATTCCCAAGCCCTTGCACTGAACTTAGAAGTGTTTTTCTTTCTTTAGCGTTATTACCAAGGGTTTGTTGAAGTTGGACGGCATCCGGGAGCAAACTCTTAAATTTGAACAAGGTCAGAAGTCACTGGACTCCGCATATCTAGCTGGAGCTAATGATTTGCCAAGTCGAGTTAACCCCGCTGTGGGTCTTCAGGAAAAAATGACTTGTGTTAATTGTTACTTAAGTTTCAGGGCTCTTTTTTAATCAGATATGTGTTTATATAAGATATGAACATGAACATTGAACTTAATACTGGTTTGTGGTAAAATGCCATAACGAGTGTGCATTGCGAAAAAAACAAAAAAACAAATATGCATCCCAAGTGTGATTTTCTGCATTTTTCATTCTGTTGGCTACAGTGGTTTGTGGTACATTTGGCTGTATCACAGAAGTAAATAGCTGTAAAAAAAAAGTCAGGAGAACTTTCTTTTTATGCAATATCTGAGCTAAATACATCTTTGTTTATGCTTTACATGTATGCCTTATTTTTTGTGCCTGTTTTTTTCGCTTATGAACCAGCATAATCTGTAATAATTCAAGTTTTGAGGTTTGACATGGCATGTATTCTATTATCCCATAATAACAACTATAGGTAAATAGAAATATTTCTATTAGGAACTATCGTGTTAGGACACAAAATACAATGTAGGTGTTTATGCCATCAACACATGACTCTTATGATGCATGGTTGATGTAAAGTGTTACCAAATATATAATCAGGCTGTAGAAGTCAACATTTTGGAATATAAACAAATCTGAATTTAGCAAGCAACTGGGAAGTTCATTCAAAAGTCACAATGGGAAGTAGGGGAAGGAGGACACTGGGTTCTATGGCATAATGACACACACACACACACACATACACACACACACACACACACACACACACACACACAGAGGATTTAACTCACTACACAAGTATTCCTTCCTCCAGTTTCCTGTTTCTTGAGATATTGTATGTGTAGCTTACGTATTTACTCGTTTGTCCGCGGGCCCCTGACTGGAGTTCATATATAGTTGACGTTCAGCTGCATCCTGCTGACCCTCTCCACCCCTGGCCTCTCTCTCACGGCAAAACATCCCTTTAAACAGACATGGGAACATTTGCTCTGGGAGTGGGGCTTCAAATACATCACCCCATTGTGATATATATAAATATATATATATATATAGCTATATATTTATATAAAAGCAGCTTCTTTTCATACTGTGCCTGCACAGAATAGCATAGCACTAAATACCACCACATTTTGAACCACATATTAACTGGTTCACCAGGCCACAAGTGGCACTAAGGGGTACAAATTGTCCATGGGTTCAGTCGCTGTCTTTCCGAAGGCTGCGATCGGTTGGTAGATTTGGAGCTTGCTCTTGGTTCTTTCCGTAGACACTTGTGCCATTCATTGGAACTGAACTAGATATTTGGTTTTTGGAGTAGCACCAGCAGCACAGGCAAGACTGAAAAAAGAATTTTAACAAAGAAGCTTTAGTGTTTGTAGAAAAAAAATAAAAACAAAGGAGTTTTGATAATGGTCATATGAATGCCATTTTATCCTAACCCAAATGTGTATAGATATATAACTGTATCTACAGATGTGTGGCATTATCGACCACTTTTTGTTTCGTGAAATAGGGCATTGACCGAAATTTGACTTCTACTGGACCTAGTCCCATAGTCTTTTATGCTACTGTAATGTACATATAAAGGGTATTTTCACAAGGAAATTGTGTGTAAACGATACAGAAATGCCTCAGAGATATCGCTAAAAGCTTGCCTGGAACGCTACCCTCTACACAGCATCCCTAATGTCACTGCATTTTTCAATTTATGGAAATGTACAATAAGTATAAAAAATGCAGTAATGTACTGTTACATCCCTGTGTAAAGGAGAACCGAAACCTTTAACAGGATGGTACGACGGCCCTAATACTACTGTATGTCGAAACAAAAATACACTAATAGGCAACATTATGCACAAAACAGAAGATCAGTCAGATGAAACGGAGCCTTAACAAGTGAATGTGAACAAGTTTGAGTAGTTATAGGTGAGAGAAAATACGTTGTCTGGTCTGACGAGTCTTTATTTCTGCTGTGTCATTAAGATGGTAGGGTTAGAATTGGAGCAAGCATCATGAAAGCATGGATCCATACTGCCAATGGTTCATTCTGGTAGTGGTGAAATGGTGTGGCTTTTTGGGCATATTTCCCCCCCCCCCAATAGTTATCTGAGCATTGTTTAAAAGCTGTAGTCTGAGTACATCAGACCTCATGTCCATCCCCTCATGAGCTCAGTGCATCTACTGATGCCTACTTCCAGCAGAATAACACATCACATCACAAAGCTCAAATGATCTCAAATTGGTTTCTTGACCATGACAGTGATTTCACAATGGTCTCCACAGTCACCAGATCTCAGTCCAAAAGAGGACTTTTGGGATGTGTTGGGATAACA
Organism: Parotocinclus spilosoma; assembly: GCA_033117975.1. Classification (NCBI taxonomy): domain Eukaryota; kingdom Metazoa; phylum Chordata; class Actinopteri; order Siluriformes; family Loricariidae; genus Parotocinclus; species Parotocinclus spilosoma. The sequence goes on along the minus strand of JAVSBV010138049.1, from coordinate 7,046 downwards.
ACATGGATGTGCAGCCGCCAAATGTGCAGCTGTGCGATGCTGTCATGTCAATATGGACCCAAGTCCCTGAGGAATGTTTGCAAGGTGTACCTAATGAAGAGACTGAATATAGTGATGTTAACATAATCTAAAATACGTGTTAAGAGGTTTCACTCAAAATCTAAATTAGGACGTCCGTTAAATACTAACTGCGTAATGTATGTATTTAAAACATTTTTTTTTCATGGGGCTGATAAAATCACTCTACTTTCATCTTCTGAAATTTGATTGTTAAGCATTTACTCTTACCCTTCTTATTTACAACCACTTCTGCTAATCTGTATGGATGCCTCAGACTGATAAGTCAGTAACAATGTTAAATGGGCTAAACCATTTTACAAATTAAAGCTGACTTATTTCCTGTCGGAATGTGCCAAGGCAGCAGACTGGAGAGGCCCATCGAGAGGGACCAAGAATTAGCTTAAGCACGTGACAGGGCTTAGTGTTTGTGTACCGTGCAACACTCACCTTGAAACAATTCTTGAACTTTTTGCTAACAAAGTAGAGGATTATGGGGTTGATGCAGGAGTTGACTGTTGCCAGGTTTATGCCGAGATGATCCAGGATCAGCAGAAAGCTAAAAAGCACAGCACACATGTCAGTTGAATGGATAACAGGATGTCATTCTTAAGGTGCAATATGCAGAAACAGAGTGTCAGTGTGTAAGTAGCCCTTACTAATGCACAACCCTGACTGGTTTTCTTCTGATTTGAGCAGATAGATGTGTCATATTTTCTTATCATTATCCATTCATTCATCTTTAGTATCCACTTCAGTGCAAGGGAAATTCTCTTATACCAAGGCAGTAAATATTTTTATCTTACAAAATAATGAAAGTGTAAGATTATTTTGCTTATTATTTTATGTTATTTTAAGCTATTTAAGGCTCAAATTAACCACATAAAGTCACCAGTTATTCTGTGTATTTTGCCCGAATTTAAATTAGGGTTTTTCATTTGATTTAAGTATTAGTATTAACATTATTATTATTATTATTATTATTATTATTATTATTATTATTATTATTGATTATTTGAACAAATTTTACTAAGTAAAATGTGCTTACCCCATTGGGAGATTTTGCTTTTGCTTAACGCAGTGGTACCTCGGTTCTTGGGCACTCTAAAACTTTTCTAATTTGCTTCTAAACACATATTGACTGGAATATTTTATCTCTGTACTGGTTCTCTCAGTACTCAGCAAACTTGCTTAAACTTGTATGGGTCAAGCGATGTGACTTGTTTCATCCTGAACTCGATTCACAATTCAGTACACAGTGGTACAGGTTAACAATAGCCCATACATTACCACATACAGTACTACTTTACATTCTTAGTGTAAACAAATCCTCATGTGTTCCAAGATGGTTATTATTGAACTGAATTCTTTGAACTGAATTGAACTGAGTGCTTTGCTTATAATTTTCATTTTCAATCAATTACTCACTAAATTACATGACATTTCCAACACTTTATTCGAAAATAAGCTTTACGTTAATGATTTTGGCAATTATAGGTTTATGTAAGTGTTTCAAACATGAAATTATTTATCATTACATATTATTCTGTTATAATACAGTATAGTATTATACTGTTATATAACAGTATTATACTGTTAGTGTTATTTTACAGTATTAGGTTCTGTTATAATACACTATAGGCCACTCTTGGACTGTGGTAACCTAGTGGGTAAGGTACTGGACTATGGACCAGAAGGTCAAATTCCACCTCTGCCACAGTTGGGTCTCTGAGCAAGGCCCTTAACCCACAATTGCTTGGATTGTAAGACTGTATTTAGTGGAAGTCGCTCTGGATAAGGACATCTGCTAAATGACAAAAATGTTAATGTACCAAACATTTTAAGTTTAATTTATGGTCGATTTCTTGGTATGTATCCCCTTTGTGAATCAGGGAGCACCTGTACAATACAACTCCATTATTATCATTTTAATATTATATTGTATTATAATTATAATATTAATAATAAAATTTAATAAATATTAAGACGTGCACCTGTATTAAGTACCACCATATAAGCATTATCGTCTGATTGTTGATCTTCGTTTTATTGTTTTTTTTTTCGAGTATTCTAGTGAATACAGTGTGTGAATAATGAAACTAATCTCTGCTCACTTAAACATTTCACAACGTCTTTCATCCAAAGGATTGTACACTATTTTCTTCAGGATTCGGCCGAGGTGTAGAGGGAACCAGCACAGTGCGAAGATCAAGACCAAAAAGAAGACAGCTTTGGCCACCTCACGCCTCTGTAGGACAGAAACAAGCATTAAAGTATATGATGCAGCATATCAACAGTGACCTGAGAACTGAGCTGAGGTGAATTTCCTGGAAGCGTAGCAATGCTAAGAACATCGCAATCTCTACTATAAGACCATTTCTTTATTTATAAGTATTTCCAAAAAATGCATTGTAATTCAACTTCATCACTAACAGTGTGTAAGGACTTTTACCATTTGTTAAATGACGTTTGTTATATACATTTGCATTGCATGTTTTGAGATAATTCTAATATCTTCTGTATGCCCTGTGGCAGTTTCAAAGAATCATCAGCTCCAAATTGCCTGCAACTTCCTGTCGAGGCATTTAAGGCCAGACAATGCCCTTGTGCATTGCAGCATCTTTGTAGAGGTTTGGCCAGTATGGTATGTTTAGTTTTTTTGTTTCTGCTGAGTGTTGAGTGCAATGTTTATTTCCAGGCTGGTGTTTGGCTGGTGTCAGCAGCAATGTACTTACTCTTAACTTAAAAATAAAAGAACCTTTGGGACAACCTGGCAAAACTAGAACCATTGTTCCTTATAAAGCTTTACAACCATATAGTGTTGATTGTTAATGTCTCATATTCATCATTATTGGGAGACCAGGCCTAAGGTCCCAGAATTGTTTCAATTAGTATTCTGGATCTTAACCACTTAAACCACCGAAACCACCCTGTTACCCACATTAACATCACTTTAAATTATGATTAAATGCATAACATCAATGTAATTAATTACACTGAATGGAATTAGTACTTGAAAGTGTATTGTGTACCTGTTTGAGGTGGTCAGTTAGGGCAATCCGGAGACTTCCATTCCTGCGGTTGAGCATCTCGATGGTCATGAGGGTGTAAAAAATGGCTGTGCAGGCTAGAGGCATGCAGAAATAAAACCCAAGGAGCCACCAGTCCTTTACATTAACATACCACTGGAAATAGATATGACTGAGTTTAGTGCACAGTTCAAGGTAAAGTTTAAGGCTAGGCCAAGCAAAATACATATATACTGCTCAAAGATCAAACATCTAATAGAGTGGCAAAATAAGAGTGCAAAAGTATTAGGCCACCATTAGATTGGTTGTACCATTGTTTTGTGTTTAACAAAATCTTCTTATTTTAATAATTATTTTCCAATAATAATCAAGTATTATAAAAGGTTTGATTTTTTTGGTTTAAGCTTGCATTTTCACCGTAATAGAATCCACATGCACAGAAATGTCAGTACAAACAAGAACAGGCTGAATGTAATGAGCTTTATGGTTAACATTATTAAAGAAAGGTCACTGTGATTCTGTTCCACACATCAAACACGGCTCCTGCTTCTAATGTTCCACAGGCACTGTTAACACTTAAGAAGCATGTTTTCCTGTGGATCATCATTATTTCGTCCTTTTATACTTCTAAACAAATACAGTCAAGGCCAAAAGTTTTGAGAATGGCACGAATTTGGTTTTCACAAAGTTTGCTGCCACATTTTTTTCACAACTTTTTGTGTCAGATGTTTATATGGTATAATCAAGTATAATTACAAACATTCCTTTCTTTGTTTAACTGTTTTAGACAAATACATCATTAAGCAATTGCTGTATATTTAGTGTTGGATGTTGAAATCTTGAATGATGGCAACCCATTCTTGCCTGATCAGTGCTTAGAGTTGATCACAGTTTTGGTTGTTCCCTCTTTTTGAGGATTGACCACAGGTTATCAATGGAACTGAGATTTGAAAATGACCCGAAACGACAACGTTTTGTTTACCATGCCACTTGGTTATAACTTTTGCCTTGTGATATTGTGCGGCGTCATGCTGGAAAAAAAACATTGTTAATCTCCAAATTGCTCCTGGAACGTTGGGAAAATTTGTTCTTGGAGGAAGTTTTGATACCATTTCTTATTCATGGCAGTGTTCTTAGGCAAAAAAATTAACAAACCCACTCCCCTGGATGAGGTTCACACATAGTCTCAGGATGCTTCACGGTTGGCATGACAGAGGACTCATGGTAGTGCTCACCTTTTCTTCTCCGGACAATAATTTTTCCAGATGTCCCAAAAACAGTCTAAAGGGGGCTTCATCAGAAGTAACTTCATAACTTCCTCTACAGTCTAATCCCTATCCTTCCTGCAGAATGTTAGTCTGTCCTTTTTTTCCATGTTTTTCTTGGAGAGAAGTGGTTTCTATCCTGCCCTTCTTGATACCAATTTGTTCTCCAAAAGCCTTCGTCTCACTGTATGTTTAGATGCTCTCACACCTGTCTTGGCCAATTTTAGGGCTGAAATACAGTGGCTGGAATGCAGTAATTTTTGTCATAAGGTCATTTTCATGGCAGGGAACTGATTTGCAATTAATTAATCGAATTACTCTTCACAATTTAGAGTAATACAAATTGCCACCACAGTGTAAAAAACAAAATGTGTGCCTTTTTCAAAACTTTCACTTTGGCTGTACTAATCTTTTGGCTAGCTTTCAGGATTTGAGATCCACTAAAAATCTGAAGATTCCTTTAAATCATGTATCATTTTCCATGTGGCTCAGAGAACACTTTGCACAAACCGAATGCTTAAGTAACCAAGCATAAATAACATGTGTGGTACATATCATAACAACTAATTACCTTTTTTGTACAAGTAAAACAGCACTTTGTGTAATTTGTATATGATGTACTGCATTCAGTGTGTAAAATAACGTATTCATAGCAATATACTGTACTTAGTGCTGTATTTGTAGTCTGGTGTCCAAATATGGGTTGAGTTAACTGGTGGAATGATTAATGTCATATACTCATCAAAGTGTGCCTTCCGCTGCACTATAAAAAGGCTCTCAGAGAATACTTTTGGGTTGTGTACCTTTGGTGAGAGATCCTTGACTACTAAACTTGCCACCAAAACACAATCAGACATTTTGCCCAGCTAACATACAGTTGGTACGGAAAGTATTCAGACCCCTTTAAATTTTTCACTTTTTGTTTTATTGCAGCCATTTGCTAAAAACCAAAAAGTTTATTTTATTTCTCATTAATTCACACTCAGTTAGTGAGTTAGTTAGTGTACATGAATAGCGTAATTTACTAGTTTAAAGTGTGCATTTAGCATATTGTATTTGTCATATCAACAATCTCTAAACTGACTCCAGCCCTGAGCTCCACAGTGGAACTTTACAAGCACTCTGGCTTCTCTGTGCTTTGACAACCACTTAGTTTGTCTATCAAAGATAGTTCATTTCATCAAGAACTATTTATAAACGCTCCTTGATTTAGGCAGGTGACATCCCATGAACTCCCAGCACCTCTGCCCAGATCTGCCAGGCTCCCAGCACATCTCGCCAATAACCTAAGCTGGTCAGATCAGAAGCAACTCATAAGAAAAGACGTCTGACCCCAAAGTCAGTTCCAGCTCTGAGCACTGGATCTTGCCTTAATTATTACACCTGGTCCTCTCAGCTATTTTCTGGATTGTCCTTTACTGGTTTTGCAAGCTCTAACTGGTTTGTTTCACAAACCTCATACAGAATGGCATTAAAGTATTTAAAGTGTGTATTCTGGGGGTGTATTGGATTTAGTGTGTAATATTCTGCATTCTACGTGTAATAGACTGTATTGCATTGTTCTAATTTGTGCGTCGATTCCTCTACCTTCATGAAGTCAGACTCAGGATAGAGCATGCACGTCCGATAGGAAGTATTTTGGTAGCTAAAAGACACCATGTTGAACCCCACAGCCTCGGGCACTGCTAGGACGATTGACAGTACCCAGATGACCCCTATTTCAACAGCGGTGAATAAAGGGATGCCAACCCCCTGAACTCGACTCCATGAGGCTACAGCCCTGTATCTGGAACAGAGACAAACAGAACAGATCATGTGAACCAGCAACATAAGACAACGCGCACATATATTCAGGTAATCACACACTATAAATCTCCACTTATGCCCCCTTAAAATCAGAAATTCTTTTCATGTGAGCAGAGAAAGAAATGCAAAGGGAAAGTCAAAGAAATTTGCTTGATTACACAAATGAGATGCAAACTGAATTATGGTGATTGAGTAGCAACCATACTTAGACTGTGACACATGGCTCAGGTTGACTCTTGCCTCTTGGCTGTGTTACCTTCTGGTTCCCTTTCTTTAGCTATGCTGCAATAGTGCAATAGTGCTGCCGGAGTTTCATGCTGCACATTGCATTAGCGATTAATAATAGACTCTCCCCTATAAGTAACTACATTTTCTTTTTTCTCTCCAAAGAGATGTTCCTGTACCAGTTTCAGCACCACACACTTGGATGTTCCTCCACCTCAGCATCACTCTACTGGTCTTCATCAACAGAAATCAGTCACACCAGAGTGCAGTAACTCCCTCCATCATTTAGTTGCCAAGAGACGATGTGCCTTCAAGGACTTCCCACTGAGGACTGATTTTAAAATCTATTTTGTTTTAAAATTTATTTTGTTACTTAGTTTATTACCAACTTAAATATTAATATTTATTTAAATTGTATTACTTACCTAATTTTACTATTACTTTAATATACCTTTAAGTATTTACCTAATTAACATCTGGGCCACCCATGGAGAATGGGTCCCATTTTGAGTCTTGGTCCTCCCAAGGTTTCTGCCTACTATTTTCATTGAGTTTTTCCTTTCCACTGTTACCCTAGGCTTGTTCAAACTTGGGATTGGCCTTTTAAGATAATATAAGATTGTAAAGCTGCTTTGAGACAATGCTCCATTGTAAAAAGCGCTAT
>JAVSBV010138039.1:0-16611 GCA_033117975.1 Parotocinclus spilosoma | reverse complement strand
TTTGTACTTAAGGCAGTGTGGACAGGTGCCAAGTCCTGCTGGCCTCCAAGCTAGTTGTCAGCGGAAAGCCCTCAAAATGCTCTCAAATTTCCTGGGAGACAGCAGTGCTGACTGACTTGATATAACACAGTGGACCTACACCAGCAGATGACATGGCTCACCAAACCATCACTGATTGGAGGAAGAGTGGAGAGGTGGACAATCCGAGCTGCTTGAGGTCTAGTGTGAATTTTCCACAGACTCTAGAACATGGATTTCCAAATGAAAATTTACTAACTGAAAACAAGAGCTTGGACCACTGAGCGACAGTCCAGTTCTTTTTCTTCTTGGTCCAGGTAAGACACTTTTGGCATCGTCGTTTGACACAAGGAATGAGACAGTTGTAGCCCATGTCCTGGATACGTTTGTATGTGGTGGCTCTTAAAGCGCAGACTCCAGGAGCAGTCAACTCCTTATGGATCTCCCCCAAATTTTTGAATTCCCTTTTCTTGCTTGCGCACCTTTTTCCACCACACTTTTTCCTTCCACTAAACTCTTTATTAAAATGTTCGGATACAGCACTCTGAACAGCCCACTTCCCTCGTTGTGGATTGTGTCAATGACTGCCTGCTGAACATCTGTCAAGCCAGCAGTGTTTCCCATAATTATGTAGTCTACTGGACCAGACTAAGGGACCATTTTAAACGCTTAGGAAGCGTGTCGTGTTGATTATTCTAATTTTCTGAGGTAACGGATTTTGGGTTTTCATTGGCTATAAGCCATAATAATTAACATTAAAAGAAATAAACACTTGAAATAGATCACCATTTGTAATAGATCTATATAATATATACATTTCTATTTTTAAATTGAACTACTGAATTACTTTTTGGTTATATTCAAATTTATTAATATGCACCTGTAGCTTATTAGGATTTTATTAATTAAATAAATATCAATTAGTTCATGGTTACTGCCAATCGTGCAATATTAAATAATTAACTCCAGTCTACTTTGTTTGAAAGCTTTGGTCACTTTTTCAGAACATGTCATGGATGTGCAAGATATTTCTTGGAAGTTTATCAGAACTAGGGCAAGAAATGGCAACAGTGAGCAGCCATCATAAATGACCTAAATTGTCAAATAATTTATTTAATTGCTTAAAAGGAATACCAGTAGTGAATATTAAAAAGATGACATTAATAAATGCTGACAACATACGCTTAGGTAACAAAAGACTAATGTGTTGGAAATACCTTTGAGGCAAAAAGAGTTTCATTATGGATGCATGCTCCCATTATTCTTTAAATAAATGAAGCAGTAAATAAGTAAAGTCACAAAGACCCTTCCATCCCCAATAACCTACGGAAGTGAGCCAGCACCACTTTAGTCTGTTTAGCTTATGTAACGAAAACTATGGCCCAGTTTACTGCTCTAGTTTTGTTGGGGTTTATGCAACAGGCCTGCCCTTGAGAGTGTGACAGACAGAAGCGTTCCAGTGATGTAACCCATCTGGTCCTGTGTATGCGCACACACTCATACAAAAATCTGTTTGCAGATTTGCTGCATAAAAAGTACTTTGGATGTCGACGAAGCAGAACAAGAATCAAGCAGTGTGCAAAGCAACCATGTCTTGTGAAAGTCTTAAGGCAGTAAAAATGCATTTCTAAAAAAAAAAAAAAAATGCATTAGCTAAAGTTTTGGTGGTTTTCAAACAGTTTGACTGGACAATTAAAAAAAAAGGAAGGTAGCAGAGAATGTATCCATTAAAGTGAAAACTGATTTCCACATCAAACCCAGGAGCACATGAGCAAACGTGCAATACAGGATGTGAAAATACTGGCGTCAGAGTCACGACGGCTCAACAAAGCTGCTGAGCCACAGAGGCCATGCCAGGTCAGCAAGCTGACCCACATACTGCACCAAACCTTTTCCTGTGGGTAGACCACACAACAGTCAGGAAAGCTATTAGGGGAAAGGGTAGCGGGAGTGTCAATACGAACAAAAACAAAACAACGGCCTTTACAAAAGAAGTAGTAGCGGGAGGGGGCAAAAGTTTGTAAGGAAATGAGGAGGAGGAAAGGGTAGAGCCTTCAGGCATTTCCTGGGTGCTGCTGGATTTTTATCAGAGACTTGTCATAAGCAAAGAGCATAGAGTACATGCTGCCGAGACGCACGTCTGCCTCGTTTCTCCTTTTTGGCAGGATGGGGGGTGGAAGGAGGAGCCAGCCAGGACAAACAGTTGCAATATAACAGTGATTACAGTTGTTTGTGAGCAAAGACTTTGGATCGCCAAACACTCCAACAACAGAGGATTACAGAGATATGGTAAAGCTTACCATGGTCGACCAACCACGCCATGCACAGGGAATTCAGCTTCTCATCAAAGAACTCCACTCCCTGTGAAGAAAAGATGGAGGAAAGGTACATCAGATGAATAAAGACAAGCAAATGTGAGCTAAAAAATAAAAAAAATAAAAAATAAATTTAAAAAAGTTTAGTAAGTTAACCCTGATCGCCAGTTCGTTAACGTCATTACATCATTAACCACGGTGTGATCGCTCCTCTAGTGCGGTTCATTAAAACAAGTGTGAACGCTGCCATCTGTGCACCAAATAAGCAAAACAAGACCAATCTGCTTCTAAGTGCACTCTGCAGTGGACCAAGGTTTCCAGTTGTGTTGTGTATACAAATGTCAGGCTCACTTGTTTATTATTTAACACTGCATGGCTGTTCATGACCATCAATAGCAGTCAGATACATTCATACGGCGCTGACTTAAAGCGACCAATTAACCTAAAGCCTTGGGAGGAAACCGGTGTACCCAGAGTCAACCCATGTGGACATGGAAGGAACATGCAAACTCCACACAAGCACAGCTGGACAAACCATGGATATCAGAGCATTTGTTGGGCTCAAGGCTTGTGCAATATAAAAATGGTAAAGATAAAAAACTGAAGGAAAGAAATACATAGGATGGAAATGTACATTGTAAGAAGTTGCTACACCAGTCCAGTCCAGTCGGTAGCGATACTGCATTAAACAACGTTAAACCAATTGCCGTAAACCTCAAAGGAATAACAACTATAGCACAATCATGGGCATATTATTCATTCATCCACCTTATGCTAGTCAGGGAGAGTGGAACAACCCTAGAGAGGGCACCAATTCATTCATTCAGGGCACAAACACTAAGGGCACTTTGGAAACATCAATTAACCTAACATGCGTGTCTTTGGAATTTGGGAGGAAACCGGAGAAAACCCACACAAGCACAGGAAGGACACGCAAACTCCACACAGACGGAGCTCCAGGTCGGGATCAAACCGAGGATCTCGGAGCTGTGTTAACCACTGGACCACTGTGCCACCCTACAGGAATATTACATAACATGATATACACACCCTCAGTTTCTTGACCACTGCTTCGTGATTAGACGTCAGAACATTGTTCGCCTTAGTTTCACTTAATTTTTTTATTTATTATTATTTTAATGCATCACATTACCTTGCTTCATTAATGCATGTAATCATTAATTACACATGAATGTACTTTTTTTTCCAATTTTTTTTTTAATGTGGGTCCATCCACTTCACATTACTTCTTATAGGAAAATTTGATTCAGCCATTAAAAAGCACATTTTGAAAGTCCACAACTTGTTAAATTCCTCCTTTTTTGCTCATTTGCCACCCCTAATGCTGTGACATCTGAAGGTTCTTCACATAATTGTCCTAGATTGAAACAAGTCAGTTTCCATGCCGAATTTTTATAAATGAGCAGAACATTTGTGAAACGTTTGGATGGTAACGCAGCAGTCGATGCTCGTGGCGTTTTATAAATTGTTAACCATACATGTGTCATGCCTTTTTATTAAAAGTTGAACGTTCAGAGAGTTGGGGGTGAATAAAATCGCATTTTCGGCATGTGAAAAATAATGCGTGGAAAATACCATTATTATACAAAATCTCAAATTAATGTCATAATTGCCACCATAAATTTAATAGCCTTCAATATACAGCCCAAGAAAGAGAAGTTGGTTAAACTCACCAGCTGACCCGCCAACAGGGGCATGTATTCAATGATAGCCAGGCGCACCCTCCATTTGGCATCCTCAGCCAACTCTACTATGGCAGGCAGCAGAGATTGAGAGAGCTGGCGAATGCCTATCACCTCGTTGACACAGTCCAGGTTGGAAATGATGTTCAGACGCACCTCTGGACACTGCAAACACACACAAAGAAAGAAAGAGGACGACTGCATAGTTAGTCTTTATAGCCAATGTATTGCATGAATTTTACTTAACACCAGCTTTAGCACAAAAAGAAATAATACCATTCATTATAGGCACAACACTCGGTTATTCATGCATCCAACCTTTTTGACAGGTCTGTACTTTTAAACATTACCCAAGAGGCTTCAATATTTCCTTATAAGGCTGCTTTAATATTCTCTGCTCCACGAGAGCTGCAACTTGCACGTACATTTGGCAGACGTCAAAGAATTAGCTACCAAATGCGAGAGCGATGAGTGACTTGAATCCACACATCACGCCCATCGGCCAAACTGTGCGGTGCAAGAGGCCAATGGAAACATACAGCAGAACAGAATTTGTCTGTCTAAACATACACAAGGGTGGCCATATAACAGATGGATGTACTTAAATGGGAGGCAAACCTTTAATAAAACTGTTACCATTTTCAAACATATAAAGTGTAATTGCAAAGTAAAAGACGAGGAAAGGAAGAGTGTGGCGGAGGGCCAGATCCAATACCTCATCCTTCAGCTGAGCCAGGAAGAGAGGGAGCAAATGCTCCACAGTGTTGTCCTTGCCCAAGATAGTTGAGAGACCCATGATGACAGAGGCGAGGGCAGACTTCACATGCTGATTTGTGTCTGTAACCAATTCCTGTTGGACAAGCAGAGAGGAGAAGAGGGGCAAAAATTAGGCAATTTATTTTCAAGTACTTCTAATCAGGGACCAAGTGATTACCTTATGAACTCAAGAGCACAGCCCGGCAGAACACCTGAATGCATCTCATTAGAAAACGCTATGATGTTAATAGGAGAAGAACGAGCACATCAACTCAAATTAGCACTGGGATGAGTGAGATAAAGTGGATTTAAATCAGACAGTCTGCTCTACTTGAAAAAAAGGTTCTTAGATAAGAGTAGCACTGGGTAGCAAACAGACAGTTGTGTCCATAGGCTAGTCATGACCCAAATGCCTCCATTTCCAGTATTGGGTCTGTACTACATTTAGGTTTTTCTAGGTTGCTCAAGGACGTCAGGTCCCTTTTTGACCCTCATGTTTTTTTCTTTATAATATACAGCTCAGAAAAATGATGGTGATATTTCATTATCCCTTATATTTCCTCATTTTTGTGAGCAGTATTTCCTTTCCACTATCGCTCAAGGTTTGCTCAATTTGACCAGTGTGTCTAAATATTTGTAAATCTGCTTTAAGACACTGCTCTGTTACAAAATGCACTAGATAAGTTTGATTTGACTCAAAACCAGGTCATCTGCAGTGGTGAGAACTGCCACTGTGCTTTCAATATCACAGATACAAAAGAAAATCTTTATTAACATTAATACATCTCCATATAAACAATAAAGTTATAACAGATGTGTATCTGGAATTTACCTGACCGCACGAGTTTTGAACAGGGCAAGAAATGTAGTGAAAGATCTAATTCGGAAATTATTTTTAAAGTTTCTTCTGCGTTTGTTTGATACTGTTAGCCACGTTAGCACCTCGGCCATTTCATGGCAGGAAAGGTCAGGTTTTGTAGAGGTTATTTTACTGCATTATTTAATCAGGTTGTCAAACGTGGAGTCTTAGACAAAACAAGCGAGCGAATTAAACGAAGTTAAATATTTTATCCAGCGTGTCTGACATTGACATTTGCTTTCCTTTGTTGCAGATTTTTGGGGCAGTTGGTAAGCAGGTGTTATATTGTAATCCAGCTTCAGAAGGTTTACAATGTGGTGGTTCCTCACCCTTTAACAGGAATGATTTGGTCACTTGTGTGTCCAATGCAGTATTTGGTGTATACTTGGTTCCATTGGTTGTTTGGGTGTTTTTTGGCCGGATTCGTATTCGTGCAGCTTGTTATTGGTCTGCTGGTTCCATTAATTTTGCCACTTTTCTTCAATGTATTGGGTCAGTTACTAGTAATTCATGGCTTTGCTCAAATTGCTAGCAACATTAAACAGGTTGTAGAGAACTGTAGGATGTCGAGGGTCACATTTGAATACCTCTCTCAGCGCCTTAAAACAAGGATAGCATGAAAGGATTTGCAGTACAGTAAAACCATCACTGTGAAAAAGCAACTTGCACTTGTGCTGTATTGGCTTGTGACTCGGGGGTCTGCCTAGCGTGGTCAACCTTTCTGCTGTTGCAAAATATTCCGTGTGCTTGATTGTACAAGATGAGGGCATGACTTCGCGATACGAGTTGACGCCCGAGTTAATCAAGCTGTCGCAAGGACATTATCTCTGCGAAATACTTCTTGGATTCAAGACAAGACGGGAATTCCCACAGTGTGCAGGCACAGTAGAGGGGCCCCATATCCCAATCATGACCCCCCCCAGGTACTTTTAATCGTCTGTACTCCAGTGCTGGTTCACAGGCTTCTATGTAGAAGATCTGCACAGGGGAGGCTAAGTTTCTTCTACGAGTATTTTTCATTAAAGCATGTTCGAAAAATTCAAGACATTTATTCTACACATTTAAAATGCTACACTGCAGGTACATACGAGTTTGCATTATTTAATGTCCTGCACAATTATTTGAAACTATGTACAGTATGTTTAATTTTGATAGGGTAAAACCTAGGCTTAAGCGTATTCCTTGCCCAGATCATCAGACAGTGTAAACACAATCAGATTAAGCTCTAAATACTGAACACAGGCAGTGTCAGTACTTTGTCGTGACATTGTAAAGGACAAACAAGAATGTGTGCTGCTTTGAGGTGTAGCCATCGCCCAACGCATAAATCTATGCACAAAGAACACACGCTTAAAAGCTGCCCCGGAAATTACACACCCATGTCCCATAAGACAAAAAAGTTACAATTTGGCCCACATATAGCTGCTTTTTTTCCCCACTACTGTCTTATATGCTATAGTTTTGTTTTTTTACACTCGTCATAATATTCAATTTACTCTAAAATATTAGTCTACATATTATAATTTAATTCGATTTTAATATTTATTTTTCTTCTGCTTATTTAAACTATTACTATAAACCTAGATCATCTATGCTACCCAAATACAATGGGTCCCCCTTAAGTTGTGGTCCTCAAGGTTGCTTCCTTGTCTATGGAGTTTTTACCTTTCCACTGTCACCCTCAATTTGGGACTGGACTTAGAGAATAGAAAGGAAGAGAAAACTGCAAAGCTGCTTTGAGATGGCGTTAAAGATAAAAGTGGACTTTGACTGTAATACACTGCAAAAGCTGAAGTCCGGCTATGGAGGCAGTTCAACCTGAACTTGGAAATTTACTATATAAAACACAAAGCAATCACAGTGACCCCTGCTGTCAAAGTCCAGGAACCCAAACTGAATTGGCTCAACTTAAGGGTTAGTGGCCTCAAAACTGACTTGACTGACCTTCACTGATTACAGAAAGGAAAAGCTAAGAAGATGAACGTCACAGTAGTGGTTATAAACATACCGTGCGAAGCGAATGAAACATTAAAACCCAGGAACAAAATTGCCCTTTTGCCAGTTACGACCCACTTCGGTCCAGGTTTGATGGCTAACACATGATTGAATGACATAGCCCATAACCTTACAGATACAAAAGGACTGCAAGCACTTTACCTTGACACATGGCAGCACATGAGTCATGATAATGGTCTCCCTGCTGTCTTCTGGCAAATTTTCACAGAACTCTGCATACAAAAACAAGCACATAAAACAAAGGGAGTCTCTCACTGGTTTCAGATCAAGTTAAAATATGGCACCGGAACACATTTACCTTTGACCTTATTTGCTGCTGCAGCACGCACTTCGGCCTCACAATCTTTCAGTAAATTCTGAAATGCTGGAACCAGATCATTTTTGGTGATCTCTGGACCCACTGCTTTTTGCAACTGCACACATGAAAAACAAAGACAATTCAAAATTCATCCTAGCAAACACAGGCAATTTGAAAACTTGGATTGATCTAAAGCAGCCATGCAGGTGCTACTTGAAACCTATAGATTAAACATTTGGGCAAAAATGATTCAAACTAAGCTTATTGTTTTATAAAATAATTCAATAATTCATTTAATAATCTATTGAAGGTGAAAAGTTAGTCCATTGGTGGACTGAGGGGACTGCTGCTTACAGGACAGAAGTTCTCATTGTTTTAATAAGAAGCGGTTGCATAAATAAGATTTGCTTGGCCTTTTGTGTTCAGAAATGGTTTTAAAAGAGGAAAGGCTTAAACTTAGCAAAATCTCTGACCGCTTCAAACAAGGGGTTTAAATAGCAGAGGATGTGGTTAAGCAGAGAGGATACTCAGTGGCTTGAGGCTGGAGAGCACGCGAGTTAAACACCTTCAACCAAGTGTTAAACCCTAACACTAAGTATTGGACTCCGTATACAATTGGTCAAAGGGTCTTGAGCATCTGGATTATATCCAGTTAGTGCAAAGCCTTACAAAAAAATGTATGTGTAACGCACAAGACCTGGCCACAACATAACCCATTACTTAGGTTTACCATTTGTCTGCTTACATTATAATTCATAATTATTTTAATTCTCCAGTACGGTGCGTCTATCAGAAGGAACATTAATTATAATCAGATTTTTTTTCTATAATAGAATATCAACAATCCATTCAACCAGAATAAATCAGTTCTGCACTCAGTTAGGCTGAGGGAGAAAACCTGCTCTTTACGTTCACTACCCAATCAATGAAGGTTTTATTTTGAATCTGACATGAAGATTGCAGGTGTGTGTTTATAAAACTGGTGTACTTCAGGATGGTTTTTGTTTCAGGACAGACTGAATTGTCAATATGTCTTCACATTCAACAATAACAATGGATAGAATGGATGTTAATATATTCAGTTGGCTTTGTGGTAAATGATTACATTTGAGAGAAGAAAGGAAACAGAACCACTGTCATCATTTGCTTAAAAAAAATTATACTGCCTTAGTCTGACCAATACTATAACGCTAAATAAGAATGTTAGGCTCTATATAATTTAACAAAATATATGCTGACAAATAATAGTACACATACTGAAAAATATAAGGAGAATTAACGAATGTAAGGAAAGTAATGAATTACAAACCAACTTCTTGTATAATGGCAAAAGTCATAATATGGTCTCAGTCTCATCTAAGTCATGACTAGCTAAAGTCCTAGTTTTGACTCTGATGGTTAGAACTACAACAACACAAGACTAGAGTACATCAGTCACACACATCACCACAAACATTCTCAGCAACAAACCTAAAAACAGCCCACTGTGTAGGATTGGGTGATCACTTAAATTTCGACAAAATTATTGTGTACAGAATGATCACAATAACTCTATATGAAGCAAGAACTCTGCATAGCAACCCATACCACAAGGTGGACCATTTTGACATGAAATATAAAAAAAAATATAGATCTAGATCTAGATCACAGGACCACTGAACAATAGAATCGGGAATAAATACTGTACATCCTTTAGACTTCATGACATAATGGAGTGTGGCTGAATGTTATGGATTTTAATCACCACAATAACCAATAATATAGTTTAATCGGCCCAATGCTACCACAAAGTATGTATGTAGTTAATTTACTAAAATAAATATTTTGGACTGAAGTCAATTTTCTTTCTGTCAAAACTCTCAGAACCAAGAGCATACCTCCGAAAATTTGTCCGCCACCATGTAGCGCACCCTCCATGACTTATCCTCAGCTGCCTGGCGCAGAATTGGCATCACGAGAGCGTCCAGGTCTTCTTGAGGCAGCAGTGTGGCAATGCTGACGCAAGCTTCGACTGCTAAGAGCCGCACCGAATCCTGACAGATGGCAGAGAAGGTTGTAGACACAGTATAAACAGTCAGGGTTCGTGCACGTGTTAAGGCGCAAGACGACTAATCTACCTGCTCGTCAGAGGCCAGCGCCGTAAAAAGCGGAATTATGTCACTTTTGATGTAGTCCAGCTCCAGCACTTTGGCAAACTCGCCCAGTTTTGAGGCGGCAGCGCGCCGCACCATGGGTGTGTCATCGGAGCAAAGGGTACGGAAGTGCCTGCAAAAAAAATTTCACATTGGTAACACTGGATAGCCTCAGCGGCTCAAGCTCTCCTGCATACCGCTATAGGATGGCTGTAAATAACGGGAGCACTCACTGGCGGATCTCAGCCTTGACGGTGCTGGAGACTCGTGGGTAGCAGACACTGAACAGGCCACAGGCAGAGGTACGTGATGTAAACCAGTCACCGCTAGCCAGGCGCTTTACCAGGGGTTCAAAGTGCACCTCTAGGTCAACAGACGAGTGCTCCTGCGAGATCTTTCGCAGCGACTCCACTGCCTTGTCCCGAACCACTGTCTCCTCTACTGTGGCCAGGCTCTCTAGTGGTGGCTGGAGTACAGAAAGTGCACTGAATTAGGAAGGCTTACAAAATTAACTGACAACATCCATTATGAGCATGAGAAAGAAAATTACAAAACTCATTAGGCATTTCTTAATCAGTTTCTTATACAGGTCTGCAACCCACTACCTTGTATGAATTTAGAGAGTATTGTTTTGGTTTTTTTAATTTAACATCGGCATCAGTGACCATTTCAGTAGCAGACACTGGGTTACATCTATACACAAGGTTATCTCAAGACTAGTCACATTCAAGGTGAGTTAAATGCCACAGGACAACATTTTATTTCAGACAAAAAAGGGAAAATTATGCATTTAAATACCCCTGAAAGTCATGGGTAAAGGGGCCTAACTTTAAGGCTATGTCCAGAACGTGGCTGCCATCATGAAAGCCACCATACTGAATCAAGTTTCTACTATAATAAGGTGGTCATGTAGCAAAGAACACTAAAACTCTATCAGAAATCGATTGTAAAATCTCTAGAGGTTCAAAATTTAAACATAACTTTTAAAAAAAGTTTTGGCGTTTGTCACAGGTAACTGAAGATGGTTCTAAAGACTAGTACCGACAAAACTCAATGGATTTGGCAGCCTTTGGGAAAAGTTCACAACGCAGCATGCGACATGTCCTGTGACTTTTGACTCGCTGTGTATATATGCATTCAATACCATTTTAGAGTTAACAATTAACCAAACAGGCATGTCTGGATTGTGGGAGGAAACCAGAGTACCCAAAGTAAACCCACAGAGACAGGTGGGACATGTAGCCTCCATACAGAAAGGACCTCATTTCTTCATCTGAGGTGGCTGTGCTATCCCATGTCACCCATAATTAGTATTAACGATTACTTATTGTGGGCCAACAACGACATTTAAATAAAATTATAATCTAAAGAACTACCATTATAATATTGTGACAAATTCAATTAGGACGTAGGTGTAGGATAGATCAATTGAAGTCAGAGAGTCACTGCGGTGGTTAAGCCTTAAATCTGCCATATTAACCAATTTAACAGTATAGGCAATTTCTGTCAAATGTCCAGCCATTTCTATAACAAATGTCTGGTGTGACCAATGTGCGTTTTATTTATCCCAGTTTATGTTCCACTTTTGGACTATAGTGCAAAGTTCATCAACACAGTCATCATGTAGGATTTAATGTAATCTGAAAGGCTTGCTTGTCAAAAAAGTTGTTTGATTACACAAATGAGAGTGATATGTTCATGGGGGTGAACAGAAGCACGTGAAACTACGGTAGATGAGAGTGCCATGCATTGACTGTTCAGTAGGGTGTATGGTCACCCAAGCCTGCCAAAACACATTGACAGTGATGGGGCATGGACAGGATCGGATTATCCAGCAGTTCTTGTGGGATCCTCTTCATATTCATCTTAACACAGCTTCTTATTTTTGTGAGCAGTGTATTTCTTCTGACTTAAATCGCAATGTCAAAAGCCAGTCGTTTCAAATTCATATTGAAATGTCCCCTAATTTTTGGGAGCAGTGTATTTTTACCACACTCACCCACCCCTAAACAGCAATTACAACGTCTTTCTGTCGGTCTGATTTGTCACGTTCTAATCGTAAATCCAAAATATTCTAAACAGTTTAATCATAATCAAAGGAGCGCTTTTATTTCCTGAATTACAAGACTTGGGTAACTACATTCCATTCGGCCAGCTACAATAACCAGTTCCTACTATGTAACCAATGTTCTACAAACCAGTACGCCATAAAAATTAATTCCTTAGAGATCCCACATAATGACGGGGAAAAAATCTGATAAACAATCTCACTTAGCTGATTAAAAAGCTGATAGTTCCTATGAGGAAACAAACTATGGCCAGCCTCGAGAGCACTTCAATACTAACACACCAACAATGCTTGGTAACGAGTGACACTACAATGTAGTTTGAGTTGTGTAGTCTTACCAGCAGGCAGTGTACAAACTCCGGACCGCCAACCAGCATGGTGAAAGTACCGAGCTGCTCAGCCAGGGCGAGAAGCACCTCATCCTCATCGTAGATAGTGTCTAGATGGGTAAAGGGAGGAAAGTAATGGAGTTTACATCTTTTTTTTGTGTGTGCGTGTGTGTGTGTGGGTGTGTGGGTGTTTAACACCATATATCAACATGTAAATGTTATTTTAATGGCAGAAAAGGTTGTTTAATTAGTATTTAGTTTAAATATTATTCATGTATTTTTATTTATTTTATATTTTCATATATATATATATATAAATAAATAAATAAATAATACTCCATGTAGACTGTATCCTCAAATGTTAGCCACGTCCTCAAAGTCTAAAATGTTCACGTGGAGTGTTAAGTCCTTGCTGCTTCCATTCACTGATATTATATAACAGAAAACTAGTGCTGCTGCTGCTGCTGGTAATGAGACCTTCAGTCCTGATCCACACATCTGCTCTGTAAAGCCATGAGTGGGGGTCGTCAGACTGACCTAAATGAGCCGTCGGTGATGGAGGTCGTGTTCAGCTGACTGAGCCTTTTATCAGGCTGAAGGGTGAAAACTCACAAAGTGGAAAGGCCCCCAGGAGCAGAGTGCAGTTCCACCATTTTTACTCTGGATGTAGGTGAAAAGGTCAGGAGTAGTACAGACAAAGTCTGGTGCTAAATGCTAGCAGGAAATGGTCACCTCATATCACATCTGCTAAACTCACATCAGAACAGACTCATATTTGGTGGTGTAGGCAGAGCTCAAGCTTCAGCACTGGCAGTCCAGATATAAAAACTGATTCACACCAGTGAACACACCCAATCATAAACACAGATAACAACTGTCTGGACACGACCGGAAACAGAACTGTTTACAAAAGGAATGAATACCCACATCCAGAGCAATTCAGGTTTTGATCACTGGGGAGTGCTGGAGGAGAAAATGGCTCATTAGGGAGAATTCCTATTCAGGAAGGACACACCCTTATTAGTTTAGACACTACATTACCAAAAGTATTCCCTCACTCATTCATTCTTATCGTTGACCTCAGGTGTTCAAAGGACCAAGGCAGCAGACTGCTTTTACAAACATCAGTGAAAGAATGTGTCCAGTCGTAAAATTTCTCCGCAGTCAACTATCAGTGGAAGCTACTGGAGCAAAGTTACGAAGTGGTAGGCCATGTAAAATAACAGAGCAGAGTCAGTGGATGCTATAGTGGTGTAAAGCACCCTGCCACTGGACAGCAGTGGAGGCATGTTCTCTGGAGTGACTAATTACACTTCTTTGTCTGGCTACCTGAAGGACCAGGAGTCTGACACCAAGTTTGGTGTGAGAAGATTATGGCATGGGGTTGTTTTTTTTTTTGTTGTTGTTTTTTTAAGGAGTTGGGCTCCACCCAGTTTAAGTGAAAGGAACCCATACCAAGGCTTTACCATAACAAGAGATTTGGACAATTTCATAGGGGACGCCTGTTTGCAGGTCCATAAAGACATGGATGAATGGACGTGGAGTCCTGCCTGAAAGAACACCTTTGTAATGAATTAAGGTGGAGACTGCGAGCCAAACCTTCTCATCCATCAGAGTCTGATCTCACAAACACACTTGGCAGAATGATCCAAAAATTTTAATGAACTTCTAAACCATGTGGAAACGACATCATATTAAACCTTATAGCTTAAGAATGGGATGTAACTCAAATTCATGTGTATGTGTGTTAAGGCAGATGAATAATTTTGACAATATAGTGTAAATACACCTATCAGCCACTTTATTAGGTAAAAAAAAAAAAAATCAATCAGCCAACACACGACAGTAAGTCAATGCATTTAGATATGAGGTCATAATAAAACAGATTATTTAGTTCAGAAACTGCAGATCTACTTGAATTCTTACACAGCGCCACCTCTAGGCTTTACAAGGTATGGTCCAAAAAAAGAGAAGATGACCAAGCAAGGCAGATCTCTGGGTGGAAATGCCTTGATGCCAAGCATCAGAGAAGAATGGGTCAAGGAAACAGTACCTCAAATAACCACCCATTACAACCAAGGGATACAGGAGAGCATCTCTTAACATTGAAGCAGATGGGCCACAACAGTAGAAGTCCATACTTCCACACCAAAGTGCTACATCTATCCACTAAGAGCAGATAACCGAGGCTACAATTCATTTGACATTAGAAGAAAAACATTTGGATGGTTCGGTCAGAATTTGCCATAAATAACAATTGTAAATATTGGAGTGATTTTCTAGGCACATTTTATTCCCATAAATACTAACTGAGCATCCGTAAAGCCAACAGCCTTCCCGAGCATTGTCGCTGACCATGTGCACCCCTTTATGAGCAGTACCATCTTCTAATGGATTTAAAAAAGAGTAAGACTTTGACATAGGCGGTACAGGAGATTTGGCAACACAAACGATTGCCCATTTTGGTGCACAAAAGCTAAAGCTAGCAATACGGTGGGGAGAATGAGGAAACACGAGAGACGCACTAGTCGCTTTATTTCTGCTTTGTAGAAGGACAGCTCTGAAAAGGAAAAGGCTGAGGGTTCATCAGATTCTCAGCTTGAGAAAGGAGCTTGGGGAGCTCAGACAAGACAAACAGTTCAACAAACCATAGCACAAGACAAAGTGCTAACACAGACGATTTGTTAACACACAGCACCAAGGCAAACAGCGCTACTACACATGAACACACAACGGTAATACCATAGGAGTGCTACACCAACAGACAGTGCTAATGCAAACAATGCTAACCATACTTAATGACAAAGTGCTATTAGAAACTGACAATACAAACAAAAGGAACCAAGGCAGACTTTGTTAACTAACAAACAACATGAAATCACAAAGCGTGTAAACAATTTGCTACACAAACAGATAGTTCTAATACAAACAGGCTGGACATGGAACAAAGATAGTACTGACACACAAGTTACTAAAAACACATACTGATATAAACACTTCACACATCAGACATGGACTAAGATATGGAGGAAGACCAAAGTGGCCCGTACAGAAACTCACCAAAACCAGGAGGCAGGAGAAACAAGATGACTGAAATGACAAACGAGTCAGGCCTTAAATAGGCGGGGCCTAGCAGGCTGGAATTGGAAGTTTTGCTATGGGTGCCAAAAAGGGTCAAAGGAGGTAGAGGAGTGAGTAGGTAGGTAGGTAGGTAGGTAAGAAGGTGTATGTGTGTGTGTGTGTGTGTGTGTGTGTGTGTGTGTGTGAGAGAGAGAGAGAGAGAGAATATATACTGCTCACAAAAATGAGGGGATACTTTAAAATGAAATGGTATTTAAGACTTTAAGAATTTATCGAATCATTATTCATTAACTAATGTTTAAATATTAATAGTAATAATACAAAATCATACTATCACAAACATTCTAGGCTACTCAGTACTCACCTTTCACCTGCTCTGTAAGTGCCTTTAAACCGTCCCAAAATTCATTTGGACACATTCAGTAAAATATGACAAATAACTCACCAACCATAAATAGTAAAACCCACTAAATACCATTAAAATAATATGATTTCGTTTGTTCATAAAATTTTTACAGCTCTCTGCTTTCAAAACTTTTTACTCCTACTTATCAGCGTAGTGTATCAATTTACCGTTCTTAACTCACTTTACTTTGTTCTCAGTCGTCTTTTACTTTACTATTTTTCTTTTCACTTTGTCAAACTTCACGCCCTTTAACCTTTATCTTAAATATTCACTTACAGTATTATATCTAATATACAATTACAGTTTTATATCTAATATACAGTTACAATATTATATCTAATATACAGTTACAATATTATATCTAATATACAATTACAGTATTATATCTAATATACAATTACAATATTATATCTAATATACAATTACAGTATTATATCTAATAAACATTTACAGTATTATATCTAATATACAATTACAGTATTATATCTAATATACAATTAGAATATTATATCTAATATACAATTACAGTATTATATCTAATAAACAATTACAGTATTATATCTAATATACAATTACAGTATTATATCTAATAAACATTTACAGTATTAT
Organism: Parotocinclus spilosoma; assembly: GCA_033117975.1. Classification (NCBI taxonomy): domain Eukaryota; kingdom Metazoa; phylum Chordata; class Actinopteri; order Siluriformes; family Loricariidae; genus Parotocinclus; species Parotocinclus spilosoma. Next base: position 21 of record JAVSBV010138039.1, on the reverse strand, counting down.
ATCTAATATACAATTACAGTA
>JAVSBV010138030.1:0-16613 GCA_033117975.1 Parotocinclus spilosoma | reverse complement strand
ACAGACTCGCACACACACAGACTCGCACACACACAGACTCGCACACACACAGACTCGCACACACACAGACTCGCACACACACAGACTCGCACACACACAGACTCGCACAGTAAAAAGAAAATAACAGCAGAGAGAATTTGCACTGATTGGTCAGTACTTAAAGGTGACTCAGACCTTCTCGTGGGGTCTCAGCGTCTCAGTGGGACGACCGAGCAGCTCCTCCATTTCCCTCCGCCGCTCACTCATTGACAACTCCAGCACCTGCAACACAACACAATACAAAACCGTTCCACAAAAAAAACCAATGCAGCAATACTGTCCTACAGGGATTTAACATGCAACAAAAGAGCTCGAACAAAAACAAAGATCATTAGCAAACACGTCTCATCTTCACGTACCTGGGGTGATCAGGGAAGCTTTCACTTCTGCTTAGAAGGTTTTAGGGTTTTTATCTTTCTTTTCAGAGGCCCTTTTCATTTTTGGCATTTAATATTTGTTTCTTATTTTTCTAATAATTAATTCTATAGCAGAATGCATTTTTTTTGCATAACTGTGTGTTCGGTTGTTGTTTTTTGTTTTGTATAAGTACTGGATTCTTCCGTTTATCTGGCTCTGCTTAAGTGCTTGTTTATTTTTGCTTTAAGTCCTCGATTATTTATTTTTGTTTAAAGTACTCGTTTATTTTTGCTTAAAGTGCTCGATTATTTATTTTTGTTGGAGTTCTCATTTATTTTGCTTTTGAGAGCTCAGTTGGTTTTGTTTAAATTTCTTAATTTTTGCTTGAATGCTCATGCTCATTTTTTAACAAAAATTGTTTATTTTATTATTGCTTTTTGCATACATAGTAGTTTTTTGCTTAGGTTCTTATTTAATTTTGTGCTTATTTCTTTTGCTTACATAATTATGTCGTATGGTTTGGCTGAATTGCTAATTTACTTATTTTGATCTCAAATGCTAATTTTTTTAACGTTTAATTATTTGGTTTCGTTTGAGAGCTCATTTTTCAAATTTTTGCTTAAATTAACTTTGTTTGGCTTATTTAATTTTCTTTAGCGCTCCTTGGTCGATTTCCTTCGGGCGCAAATGTATTCGTTTTCGCTTACATATTTGTTTTTGACTTATGTGTTAGTGTGAGAGCTCATATTCAAGCGCTTATATATGTATACACACACACACACAAATAAGCAGTAACAAAACAAAATAAAAAAAGATAACGCAGTAACAAACCCCGCCTTGCATTAATATTGTACAGGACAGGGTTCAGGGGTTCACCTGAGCTTCAGCGGGTGACAGAGCAGACTGACTCAGGGACTGGTGGGTGAGGTAAACCCAGTCACTTAAATGGTTTATCTTATCTTGGAACTGAGAGTCAGCATGCAGTCTGGCCTCCACCTCTCTGACCTTATTCAATAACTCCCGAGTTACCTACAGAGACACAGAATCGGGTTCACTAAACAAAGCCTCGTCAAGCCTTTTAAGAATTAATTATGGCAGTTGTTACTTTGCTCCAGTTTAAGTTGATCTGGCGCAGTTTGGAGGTATGCCCGTCTCTCTCATGAGGGCTCAGAGTCGAGCTGGTGAGGATAGGAACCCCGTTCTTGTTCAACCACATCAGGCTCTCATTGTGCAGGTCCATTTCCTGTGCCAGCCCCTAAAACAGATCGGTCAGAACTGAGCTCCATTTTGGTTTTATCCATAATATGAATCAGTTGTTCCCTGCTTATTTTCATTTGGGAAATTAATAAGTGTTCCTAAGAAGACCGGGGTACGAGTCCTGGTGGTACCTTGCTGCCAGGCCAAGCATGCTCTCACACGACTGGCTGTGTCTGAGGGAGGGGAGACTGACCAGATATCATCTCCCTGTGCTGCAACAGCAACCAGTAAGGAAGCTCATTGACCATACTACTGCCAGAAGAGCTTATGGTAGTTCAGTCATGGATGCATGGGGTTATGTTATCAGATATGTATTGTAGGCTAGCAGGAACCAGTGGCTGCCATGCAATGGACTGTAATCCCAGGGTCAGGGTCCAGAAAAGTGACTCAAAACAATAAATAAAAAAAATTAAATATCGGGGTTTTTTTTTTTCATATTTATTTATTTATTTTATACAACACATTACTGATGCAAGGCTTGCATTCTTCTGTCCTGCTTTTAGTGTGATGTGAATGCACAGTGACTCACCTTCAGCTCTCGTAGGTTTTTGTCAGAGGCGGTCCCAGGTAGAGACGAAACAGCAGCCTCTGTCTGTTCTAACCAACCTGCCAGGTCATCAGTGCGCTGAACGACTTCTAAAACGGCCGGATCGGCAGCCGTTAGCCTACAAGCACACAATAACCAGTAATCACAATCAGATCACATAAACCAACAAATATTCTATATATTCATCATCAATCCAACCAGTTGAAGATATTAAGGGGTGGAGCTTGCAGCTTGGACTTGAACCCTCAACCTCAGGGCCACCAGTCAATCAGAAAGGCTAAATGTCAAAAAGACTGCTAGTGATACTAACCTTAGAATGTAGCTGCAACATAACTATATAGAACTGAACCTAAGTGTTCATAGCAATATCGATTGTGTTTACATGTGCTTAATAATCTGACCTTCATCTTTCTGCAGTTATCCGATTATTCTAGAGGTAATATAAACAGCATACACCGATCCAGAATTCAGATTTTTTGCTGAATTTTATATCTATAATCAAATGTCTTTAAGTAAATAGTGAAATTAAACATGGTTGCCAAGTCCTTGAGCTAAGAAACTTCACTGTTTCATGCTAATTTCCATAGACCTGGTCGCTCGTTTCCCGTGTGGGATCTGGCAACCCTGGTCCTGCCAAACAACTACAAAACACTTTTGGGGAAACTGAAACACAGTACATGCCCAAATAGTTTTAAATATGTAATTACAGAACGATCAAACTTTTTAATCATTACATTTAAATCACATAATTCTGTAAGATTATTGGCTCATTGCAGAGAAGAAATCTGATTTGCTGCAGTTATTGGAAAATCCAACGTCCCCATCTGCAGAGCAGTTGGAAGAGGCGTCGTTACCTGCGACGGCGCTCAGCCAGCAGGGCTTGTATGGCGGAGCATCGCAGTGAGAGCCTGTTCAGCTTGTCCTGGAGTAGAGGGCCGTCGGGAGAAGACAGCTGCCCGATGATGTGCTCCCCTGATCGGAGAAGTTCAGCCAGTGAGGCCTGGTGGCTCACCAGTTCCTCCTCCAGGTTCTGCACAGAAACCCAGAAACACTAAATAAGATATTAAGTTCTATTACCAGAGTTAATTAACAAGCGACTCTTTGGCTCCCCCTGTCTCCCAACCTATGAACACGCTTTCCATTTACTGCTTCTCCCCCCAGTCACATCGCGACGGGTCTCTGTGAGCACGCTACGTGGCTGCTATATACCGGATGGCCGCCCGTTGTTGCTGTTTTTTCCTCAATCCTTTCCCCCTTCCCCGTGACGTCTTTCGTCAAATGTCATTATAAGTTCTTATGTGCTAAGGAGGGTTTTTTTTTTCGTGCTCACATACTGTACTCTTCAGAGGACAGTATGTGAGTGGGGACTTTTTTTTTTTTAATCTTCAATCTTTCCCAATGTTTACCATATTCTAGTTTTCCTCAGTTAGGTCTTCCTGTCTTGTCTCTCCACTCCCCAACCTTGTTATATTGTATGTCTGGATGGGTTGATGGTTCCAGTTTCGCTGTATATTGTACCTGCTACAATGTATATGTGACAATAAACTTGACTTGACTTATGGACACCATCATCATCATCACAAAATGCTTTAACGGTGGCAGCTCAATCAACTCTGATAGATTCATGTCCCAGTGGTACCTTCCGGCCACATCAAGTGTCCTACAGGCACGACTGGCCATGTAAGAAAGAAAAAAGTGGTGGAACGTCCTCCAAAAACACAAAGAGGGTGCATTAAGGGTGCATGATCCCCTGTAAACTCCCAAACACTCAGGTCTAAATAGTGAAGTGGGTCTGACTTGCATCTGTTGTAGTACAAACTGTGCTTCATGGAAAGTACTAGCTGATTCTAAAGATCCTTAGAAATTAACATAAGTAGTAGAGGAAGCTCAGTTAAAATCAGAGGCTACGAGGCTGCATCCCAAACCACGTACCACCCTACTAAGGCCAGACTGTTTTTTATTGCTTGTTTTGCCCATGATCATATTTGAAGAATACAAAAAAAAAAAAGCTCTTTTTTCTTATTTCGCGGATCCGCTGCAGTTCTAATGGGTTTTTTTTTAATTATTTTTTTAATTACAAATTATTTTTTAGCTTTTTCCACCCTCAGGTGGAGAGCCAACGGTATTGTTCTGTACATTAATTTTTTTTTTCCAGATTTACTTTCATTTAATTGTAGATTGAATTGATTTTATTTTTAAATAAAACATTATTTTTATTTCTTCCTCCTTCCTTGTATTGATTCCACATAGTCGTCAAGGAATTGAGAAGTGCTGAAAAATTATAATAAATTATTTATTTGTATTTTTTTCCCTCCCTCCTCAGTAGATTCTTAAGTAGGGACATCCGAGAAACAAGCAATTTAAAAAGTCTGGCCTAAAGAGTGTATTTAATACTAACGATCCTGTTGGTATTGTATTTCTGATCAAGGCTAATCATATTGCTGCCTTCTAGTGGATAAATACCTAATCGATTGTCACCTACATGGCTGAGCTGCACAAAAGCATGTTTATATTGAAACATGTCAGATTGCTGCACTCTAGTGGATAAAGTAAGGAACTGCTATTCATTTGTTTGTATGCTGCAGTATGCATTAATATATGAACCTGGTCAGACCTACATGGCTGAGGTATAGATAGTATATCAGACTGCTGCACCCTTTACTGGATGTGTAAGGAACTTTATTCTATATATATTATTTATTTTGCATACAGTGTTCCCTCGCCACTCTGCGGTTCACCTTTTGCGGACTTGGTGCATCGAGGGTTTTTTAAAAAATATTAATGGCAAAAATATGTCGCATATTTTCGCCGTTTCGCGGGTTTTTGCGGAACTTTTACATTAAAAAAAACAAAATTACAATTTATAAAAATATATTTTAAAAATATTAATTCTAACAATACAGGAACGTTATAAATCATAAAAATATTACGGTTTACAGTAAATAGTGTATTTACTCAGCGGATGAATACTCACCAAAAACGAGAAGTAAGACTAGAGCATCGGCCGCCTGAGTCGCTACTTGCCAAGTTTTTACATGACAAGTTTTTATCTGCGGTTTTGTGTTCGCTGTTTGTGAAAGTTTCATTATAGACTGAATTAATTGAATCCCTATGATGTTACCCAAACGTTCTGCAAGTTCTACGGCTAAAATAGTGTAGAAATACTTAAAGAAATACAGCGTGGGTGGTCCTGGAATGTAACCCCCATCATAAACGAGGGAACACTGGATATTCAATTGTTATTTAAGCTGTACAGTAGTGAGTTTGTATTTAAGCCGAGTCTGACTGCAACACTTTCTAGTAGATGAGTAAAAGATTTGGTAATTAATTGAGTTTAAGCTATATAGTAGTACATGTGTGTAGTGCAGTGCTACAAGAACTAAATTACTGAATTAATGTCGGTGTACGTTCTCAGTCATCCTGGTCATACCAGACTTGAGTGTTGAGTTAAAGGCAAATTGACTACTTTACAGTTCTTAAAGCCGTTTCGCCTTTAGTCTGAAAGCCTTCTTTAGTTCTGAAAACTGATGGGGTGCCAGGTATTTAACCCTAAAGGGGTCACCTTGGGGGTGGTTTTTGAACCACCCTGTCAATTAATGCGCCGTTAGGATCACAGGACCAAGGTGAGACCTATTAATGGGTCATTACCTTACCCTGCCTACACACGAGTTGCCACAAGAGCTGACGTGAATGGAAGTTCAACGTCCTAGGAAGGGATCTAAAGACTTTCGGATAACAGGTGAAGAGTCTAAAAACCAGGAATTCCAGTTGCCTTCAACTTAACACTCAAGTCTATGTGAATTGATAAATCAATCCATCCGTCTATGATTTGGCTACATTGATTTAACAAACGATTGACTTTCGTGTTAAAGAGTTACCTGCGTACCTAACTGTATTGCTTTGGGATCCAATCATAAACTGTGTATTGAATCAGAGAGGTTCGCAGCCCTATAGTTTGATCCCATTATGAATTGCAGTCTACTGTACAGTGCAATGTTTTGCACCCTTTAGAGGACAAATCTTTAATTGCAGCTCCCATACAGGAATAAGCTATAGAAGCTGAGAAAAATGACTCATTTCACCCCCTAGAGGTTCCTGCAACAACGCCAGAACAGTTTACCCAGCAAGCATTTCTTTATGCCTGAGATCACTAAATGGTGAGAGCTTCATGCATTTATTTGATCTAAGATGAAACAAAACAAGGGAACTGGATTAAGCAAGCGGATTCGCCGTGCCTTGCTCGACTTCCGTCACATGCCAGCTCTACTTCATATGCTTCCTAATAGACGCCTTTTTGTTTGTTCTCCTGTCTGTCTTAGGCTAATTACCATACATTGGTATGCATGTTTACATGCTGAAAAACACAATAGCTCGGATATGTCACAGCGGCTCCGGAACCGAAACGGTTCGAGCTGTTGCGTGATGCTAATTTAATCAGACTTGTATAGCGCGAGACGCGTCGCCCTGATGAAAAACACAGTGGCCGTGTCAGTGGGGTTTTATCTAACGGGACTGATAATTAGACGTTATTATGCCAAGTGCAGGAAAATGCATCAGTGAATCTGCCTCAACCATGGCATTCTACAGACCGTTTGCTGAGTAGGGAGGTGCTCTGGATCCAGCTCTCCTTCATGTTCAGGTCCAAGCACCAAAGACTGCTCGGTTTCAGTCACCCAGTGAGTCAGATCGTTCAGATCACAGTGGAACTGCCTCCACTCCTCCATGGCTCGGTCAAAAGACCTAAACACACAAGACATTACACACGTTTCAAACACTGTTCCTGTAGTAAAACAAACAGTACAGTCAGGAGGGACTGGATCAGGATCAGGATCAGGATCCAGCAGTTCTTGTGGGATCCTTTGATAATCTTGCTCCAGGGCAACTTCCAGTGGGAGGTATTGGACGGTTTTTGCAGAGGTCTTCCCAGTACATCCCAAGCATGTTCAGTTGGATTGAGGTCTGGAGAACGTGAAGGCCACTCCATGCGTTCGATTCCTATATATATATATTTATTTATTTATTTTTTTTTTAATATTATTATTATATTTTATTTTATTTTATTTTTTTCTTGGATCCGCTGCAGCACCAATGGTTGAAAGTAAAAAAAGTAAAAAATAATATTAATTTTTAAAAAATATATATGATAAATGATAATATATATATATATATTTCACATAGTCAAACAGAAAGGAACAGATATGGATAAAGTGGATAATGAGAGCTCACCCTTTGCGCTGGCTGTACATACGGTTCACCCGGTCCCACTCGGCATTAAGCTGGGTCAGGGAGTCACCTATCTGCACTACTTCCTGCCCGGAGGCCTCCTGGACCACGTCTGGCTGATGCTCGTTCAGGGAAGTCACCTGGTCACCCAGATGATCCAAACTCTCCTTTATGCTCTATAGAGATAGAGAGATTCAAATTTTTTTCTTTTATTTTTAATTCTAAACTGCATTCGGTCTTGATCTTGAGTCACAATCTTTGAGTTTAACAAATAAACCTCAGAAACACAAGTTAAGATCACAATTATGGTTTACATATTATTCACATATACAGCCTGAACAAATAATAATTATGGTTGTTCAACTTTTGAGTTTTGCTGCTGGTAACGTTGAAGGACTTTTATAGCTGTAGTCTTTCTGCTAGTTCGTTACATTTTAAACATTTAAAAATTACAAGTCTACTAATAAAACTAATACTCACACAACCTCTTGTATATACTCTTACAAAAACACACAAAACAGGATTTATTTTTACGCACTAAAATAACCTAACCTAGGTTTGGAACCTAAACCTAAACCTAACCCTAACCCTAACCCTTGCCCCTACTGAAAAAACAAAAATGATGCTGGACTTTGTGGTGACCAGGGATTCTGGTGATCAGCACATCCTGGTCTTTACTGGTTTTTGGATGGTTGTTACCAGCGCATGCTGGTCTTTGCTGGTTTTTGGATGGCTGTGACCAGCACATGCTGGTCTTTGCTGGTTTTTGCATGGTTGTGACCAGCGCGTGCTGGTCTTTGCTGCTTTTTGGAAGGTTGTGACCAGTGCATGCTGGTCTTTGGATGGTTGTGACCAGCGCGTGCCCATCTTTGCTGGTTTTTGGATGGTTGTGACCAGCGCGTGCTGGTCTTTGCTGGTTTTTGGATGGTTGTGACCAGCAGCATGGATCTGATGCTGGTCAACGCTTTTTTTTTTTTTTTTTTTAGCAGGGGTGCCTCCTACAGATTAATGGGGTTGTATTGTAATGATTGTGCCCCACTAACAAAGTAAAGCGTCAAATATATTGTAGGTTTTGACTTATTTTCATACGTTTAGAATAAAGGATTAACAACACGATTTAAGAAGTTATCTTAAGAGATTTGTGCCTCAAATTCATTTTAAACCAAAAAGCGTTGTGGTGACGTAAGGAAATGTTCTGGAAGCATCGTGTAGTAATATTCCTCAAAAGAATCGAGTTAATATGTTTTTAGACTCGTGCATCAAACAATTAATAGCATTATTTAATAAATGCAAGAGGAAAGTGTAGTAATTCAAAACGATGACATTTTAATCTGCCAAATAGAGGAATTATGTTAGAAAATGTTCTGGAGGCAAAACAGAACCACTATGCTTTCACTGCTTTATAAATTTGAGGCTTAAACTAGGGTGTTGGCTCAGGGGTTAAGGCTCTGGAGTACTAATCAGAAAGTTGAGAGTTCCGTTTTTGGCTCCACCAAGCTGCCACTGCTGGGTCCCTGGGCAATTCCAATAACCATAAACCAACGTGCTCAACTGGAAGCCATTCCTTAATGTAAACATTTTATTTCTACATACTGAACAAATACCATGACTCAACGTTAAGTTGATTCGTTAACAGGTTGTGACATAAATGTAGCATTACACGCTCAGCGGGATTTGCTTAATGAAAGCTCCAAGGTCTGCGTACCCTCAGTGTGTCCTCCTGGCTGGAGAAGTCCTCAAACAGGCCTCCACTGAGCTCAGAGGAGTTTAGGAGGAGCTCATTGTCGGCCATGGCCAGCAGAACCTTGTTCACGTCCAGTAGGAAGGCAGACGGTGTAAGAGATGTTCGTTGCTCGTCCTGTTAAAGAGATGAAGAGATGATGGTTGTATGGAGTAATATATAATAATAAACAATAAAAGCACAACTTTTACATCCTTTGATCAGACATCATATTGTTTATTTTATAGAATAATATCTCAAGCACATGGAATGCTTACTGAAAAACATTCGCTCTCTTTTCATATGTCTCAAAGTGCTGTGCATGCGTTACCTGAGCCGTTTGAATGTGCTGCGCCACCTTGTGGAAGTTGCGATTGAGGTCGGCCAGTTTGGGCTCTACCACGTCTCTGCATGCCGGACCTCTGCTGGTCATTAAGATGATTGCTTGGTCACGAGCACCGTCCACCCTGGTGCTCATAGCCTCCAGTTCACTTGACAGAGTCTGCAAGGAAAAAGGCGAGAGAATAATCAAGCAGCGAAAGAGAAAGAGAAAGAGAGAGAGAGAGAGAGAGAGGGAGAGGGAGAGGGAGAGGGAGAGGGAGAGAAAGAGAAAGAGCGAGACAAAGAGACAGACGGAGACACAGAGAGAGAGAGAGAGAGAGAGAGAGAGAGAGAGACAGAGAGAGAGAGAGAGAAAGAGAGAGAGAGAGAGAGAGAGAGACAGAGAGTGAGAGAGAGAGAGAGAGACAGAGAGAGAGAGACAGATATAAGAAGAATGGAATATAAATATAAGGGTTATTGTTTATAAGAATGTTTTTTTTGAATGTGTTACAGGATTACTTGGTGACTCACATGTATGGAAACGCAGCGAGAGACGATTTATGGAACAAGTTTTCAGAGGTAAAACTCGTCCTGTTACTAAAGATTTACTAAAGGACAAAGATTCAGGTTTTAAATAAAAAATGAAAGACAAGGCAAAACTTAAATAGGGCACAAAAAAGAAAACTAAAATGTGAATATTCTTTCTTTCTTTCATTTTCTTCTTTTTTTCTTTTCTTCTTACTAATTTTTCTTTTAATTTGTCTCTTCTTCCTCGCTTTTTTTCCTTCTTACTAATTTCAGACTATTTGTCTTTTTTTTTTTCTTTCTTTTTTCTTTTTTCTATTTTTCTTTCTTTTCTTTTCTTCCTTTCTTATTTTGTTTTCTTCTTTCTTTCTTTCTTTCTTTCTTTCCTTTTTCTTTCTTTCTATTTTTCTTTCTTTTCTTTTTATTATTTCTTTTATTTGTTTCCTTTCTTTTTTTCTTCTTATTTTTTTTCTTTCTTTTTTTTTCATTTTTTCTGTTCTTTTCTTTCTTTCTTTCTTTCTTTCTTTTTTCATTTCTTTCTTTCTTTTCGTTTCTTTCCTTCCTTTCTTTCTTTTTTTCTTTCTTTCATTCTTTCTTTCTTTTCTTTTATGTTATTTTCTTTTCTTTTCTTTTCTTTCCTTTATTTCTTTCTTTTCTCTATTTTTCTTCTTTTTTTTTCTTTCTTTCTTTTTTCTTTCTTTTTTTCCTTTCATTTTCTTTTCTTTTCTTTTTTTTCCTTTTCTTTCTTTCTTTCCTTTTCTCCCTTGCTTCCTCTCTTCTTTTCTTTTCTTCTTTTACTCTTACTTACTTTTTCTTTCTTAAGGCTTATTTGAACTCAAACTTGAACTCGAACTGATTAAAAACATGGCATGACTGCTGCTGATCTACAGGGATTTTCAGCCACAGCGCCACCTGTGGGTTTTACAGAGAATGATCCATAAAAGAGAACAGAACGGGGTGACGGTAACTGAAACCAGCACCCGTTAGAACACAGGCGTGCAGAAGGTGCCCAATCTTGTAGCACATGGGCTACAACAGCTCCACTTCAGACTGGATCACCAATACTCCACCGTAGAAGATCTCAGCTAACGGACGCTCACGTGAGACGTCCACAAGATCCTCGGACCATTTCCTTGAATAACGGACGCCTTGATTTCGTTTGGTTTTATTAAATGATCCAGGGGCTTTTTAAACCACCCGGGTTAGAGTTTTTATCATGTTAGAGGCTGAATTACAGAACCTGCATTAATTAATAAGCACAAGTGTGTCCGTGTCTGAGAGGAGAAACACTCGCTCCATCTAACCCAGACCGTGGAATCCCATTAACTGTGGCTGACACAGGTCTTCACGCGTGACTGATCTGCCCCCGTCACTGTTTGGACCATGAAAGCGACTCCCTGACTTCGTGCTTTGATCCCTGCCCTGACTTTGCAGCACCAATCCTGCACTACTAATACGGTCCCCAAAAATACTCGAGCTGCTCGAACCACAGAAATGGAGGTAATACAGATCACACGGAGCTTCCACTCTGGACTTGTTTTAGATCTCTGTGTAAAAGCTAAATCTAGGGTTTATCCAAGGGCAGCTTTTGTTATGCACCGTTTAACGACCGAATGAGCATTGACCGGACATTTCTGTGGCTACAGAGTCTCTTTGTGCTGCTGTATTGTAAATATGAGGGCCATTTTCACGAGAGGAGTGCGTGCAAACCATACGTAGATACAGCTGAAAACGACTTTCATCTGTAAAGAATATAAGGAAAAACCCAGGAGATCACCCAGATGAACCAAAGACTCAACTGGAGAATATAACCAGTTAATATAATAAACTGCTATTGACTTACAAAAAAGCAGTACGACCTACAATAGGACAGGTACGTACACCTGGTACAGCTACATACAACCCCCCCCCAGAGAAATTCACATCTTAACCAGTTCATTTAATAAACTGCTATGGAATTACAAAAAAAGCAGTACTATTTACAATAGGACAGGTACGTACACCTGGTACAGCTAGATACAAAAAAACCCCCCAGAGAAATTCACATTTAAACGAGTTGACGTAATTAAGTGCTATGGAATTACAAAAAGGTAGTACTACTTACAGTAGGACAGATACATACACTTTTTACAGCTTTTTACAAAAAAACCTACCCAACCCCCCCCGAGAAATTAACATCTGAACAGCAGTACTACTTACAATAGGACAGCTATGTACACTTTGAACAGCTTGACCCCAAAAAAACACCCCCCCCCCCTAAAAAAAAAAAAATCACATCTGAATCAGTTAATATAATAAACTGCTATGGATTTATAAAAAACAGTAGTACTACTTACAATAGGACAGGTACCTACACTACAGGTACCTGGTACAGCTTGACCCCAAAGCCCCCCCCCCCAAAAAAAAAAGAAATAAAATAAATAAATAAATACATAAATAAAATGAAAAATAAAATTTCACATCTGTACCAGTTAATATAATAAACTGCTTTGGAATTACAAAAAAAAGCAGTACTACTTACAATAGGACAGGTACGTACACCTGGTACAGCTCGATAAAAAAAAAAAACCCAACCCCACACGAAAAAAACAAAAACAAACAAAATTCACATCTTAACCATAAAAGCGGTACTACTTACAATAGGACAGGTACTCTGTATAAAGTGAACAGTTCCTGGTTCCTGGTTCCTGGTTCCTGTACGTATATAAACGGAGACGTCAGGGAACCAGAACCAGTGTATCAAAGCGTGATCTTTATCACCTACGTTCATAGAGCAGGGCAAAGGAGACGTTCCAGGAAGAGCTGTATAAAAGGTTAAAAGACCATCTCAAAAGAGTTTGGACTCCAGACAGACAGACAGTGTTTAACCATACAGGTCGAGTAACGGTGTAGGACGATGTAACGGAACCCAGGGTAACGTCTAAGCAACTAAAGGTCCCCATCAGGACTTAAGAACCTGTTGTTCAGACGTGTAGCAGAAGAACTGACCCCTAAAACCTCTGAGCTCAAAAAAAGAAAGAACATGCCGAGTTTTATGAGGTTCAGGGGCGGGGAGGCCGGACGTGTCGTGGTTCTTAAGCCTGTAGGTCAGGAGCGTTTTGACCGAGGTCGTGTTTTCGGACCTCAGAACATGAGACGATGAGAAGATGGAAGTCCAGAGTGTGTATTCAGTCACGTAGGTGGAGCGTGAAAACGGTGCAGAAGAAAACAGAGCGTATTTCATCTCACTGTTCGTATTAGTGAAGAGAAGAAGGGTCTGGTTCTCCCAGGACCCGGGACTGAGCTTTAGATCCAAAATAGAATCTGTTATCCAGGAGCAGCAGCAGCAGCTCGAGATTTAGCTCCGTGCCTTCATACAGGAATTAAGAGATTACTGACATCGGGAAAAAATGGGATGATTAATTAACGTGGAAACTTGTTTTTATGTATTCTCATATTTTATATTGTTTTCTATTATTTTTGTATTTACTCTAACATTTATTGTATAATATTCTTTAATTTATATATTATATACTCTATTTTTTATTTATTCAATTAATTCTCTCTTAAATTTTTTCATTTATTCTCTTGTAATCTTTTCCCATATATTTTTTAATTTACTTTTTATATATTTATTTATTCGTTTATTTTCCCATTATCTTTTCCCTTATACTTTTAAATTTATTTTTTATGCATTTATTTATTCATTTATTTTCCTATTATCTTTTCCCTTATATTTTTTAATTTATTTTTTATATTTTTTATTAATTTATTCTCCTATTATATTTTCCCTTATGTTTTTTTTAATAATTTTTAATATATTTATTTATTAGTTTATTTTCCTATTATCTTTTCCCTTATATTTTTAAATTTACTTTTTATATATTTATTTATTCATTTATTTTCCTATTATCTTTTCCCTTATACTTTTAAATTTACTTTTTATATATTTATTTATTCATTTATTTTCCTATTATCTTTTCCCTTATATTTTTGAATTTATTTATTATATTTTTTATTAATTTATTATCCTATTATATTTTCCCTTATGTTTTTTTTTTTTATTAATTTTTAATATATTTATTTATTCGTTTATTTTCCTATTATCTTTTCCCTTATATTTTTGAATTTATTTTTTATATTTTTTATTCATTTATTCTCCCATTATCTTTTCCCTTATATTTTTAAATTGACTTTTTATATATTTATTTATTCATTAATTTTCCTATTATCTTTTCCCTTATATTTTTAAATTTATTTTTAATTAATTAATTTATTTGTTTGTTCTCCTATTATCTTTTCCCTTATATTTTTTTATTTATTTTTTATATTTTGAATTATTCATTCATTCTCCTATAATCTTTTCCCTTATATTTTTGAATTAATGTTTTATAAATTCGGGTCCCTTTTTGTCTTTTAGTTTTCTTCCTCATCACATTTAGGGCATTTTTCCTTTCCACTATCACCAAAAGCTTGCTCAGTTGGAGCTGTGGACCCGGGTACTTGTACAGACATAAAAAAGTGGAGTGAAAACATGTCGTCCAAAGTAAAAATCACACCAAAAACGAGAGACGATTCAAGATGTTTAGGTTGTTAATGATGTTTAAAAAAAAGGAAATGATGAATTCCAGCCCATGGATAAATTCTGGGGCTAGAAATGTTCCTAGATGCAGTAATACAGCTCTAACAGCATGATTTATTTATATAAGAATCATTTGTGTCTGTACTTCAGGCCATGCAGAGCAAAGGGAAGGACATTAACATAAAGGAGGTGATGGATCGCTGGACCCTGCAGATGGGATACCCCGTGGTCACCATCAGCAAGAACGAGAGTCTGGAGAACACCATCATCATCACTCAGGAACACTTCATCTACGATACAGACGCTAAGATCCTTCATCCCGACCTTTACAACAACAGGTAGTGTGTGTGTGTGTGTGTGTGTGTTATATAACTCAAAACGTGACAATTCGAACCTGCTTATCTGATACAAACCTTTTAGATCAGAAACAGAATCTGTTATCCAGGAACGAGAGCAGCTCTTAAAATAAAAAAATAATATTATTAAATTTAATTATTAAATTTAATTCTATGCCCGGAGACTCCATTACATATGTTTAATTATATTCTATAATTGTATTAATTTATGATTTTTTTATTAATTTAATTTGTATTAAAATTCCTTTTTTAATATTGTATTATCTATTTTATGATTTATTATACAGTGTTATTATCATGTACTAATAATAAGTATTATTTTTATTATTATTATTATCTATTGTAATTATTAGCCTTTATTAAATACTTTATTACATTTTTATATTTTCTTTAATTAATTATATGCTTTATTATTATTTTTGTATACTCCCTGTTTAATTATATTCTTTATTATATTTATTCTACATGTTATTCTACTCTGTTATAACGTTATTGGATTTTTTTACATTCTTTTTTAATTTAAACTGTTCTGCTTTGTTATATGATTTATTCGCTGTTATATTATTTTACTCTCCTTATGTTACTTTATTTTATTTATTATATTTATGATAGTCTTTATTTCATCTGATATATTCTCTGTTTTAATATATTTGTATTCTATTTATTCTGGATTATGCTATTTATTTTAGATATGTTTTCTTTTTTATTATTGTTTTCATTATTTTAATTCTATATTTTAATATATTTTACGATATACTTTTCCATATTTGTTTCTGAATTACATTATTTATTTTATTAAATATATTCTTTTCTGTTTTTATATTATATTATATTATATTATATTATATTATATTATATTATATTATATTATATTATATTATATTATATTATATTATAGAATATATTTTATAATTATTTTAATCTGTTTTATTATATTCTTTATTGTGTTTATATTAGGGAATGCACTCAATTATATTTATTTAATTAATTTATTTAATAATGCTATTATATATAATTATAAAAAATAATAATTATAAAAAATAAAAGAATTATAAATTATTATATTATATTATATTATATTAAAACCATTTTCATTTGTTTTTCTATGTTCTTTATTGTGTTTATATTAGAGAATTCCCTTCATTGTATCTATTTAATTTATTGAAATAATTCATTTAATAATGGTTTCCTTTTTAATTTTTTATTTACTATATTTATCATAGTTCTTATATTATTTAGTATATTCTCTGGTGTGTTATATTCTTTAATGCATTTATTTTATATTTTATTATTATTATTATATATATTATTAATATTTTCTTTATTATCCTCTCTGTTTTATTCCAGTCCTTATTTTTGGATCGCTCCTCCCTCAGTTACAGCCGGTGGTACCTGTCTGTGGTAGCTGCCCCAGCTAGAGGGCAGAATTTGGGGGGGGGGGAGGTTGAATGAGGGAGGGGCGATGCTATAGCATGTTTGTATTTGGTACTTTATGGTAACAGGATATGGATATAAGTCAGAACATGAGAAGTTCTCCATCACCTCCATTACCTTTCATCAGTGTGAGCATTAATCCATTTGGCTTTATCGTTTATTATTTATCCAGAGCCTGGTAATCATTCACCTACAGGTACCGTCTGAAAGTACCCTCTGAAAGTACCCTCTGAAAGTACCGTCTGAAAGTACCCTCTGAAAGTACCCTCTGAA
>JAVSBV010138019.1:0-16615 GCA_033117975.1 Parotocinclus spilosoma | reverse complement strand
GAGAAAATGTAGTTAGTGATGTGTTAGGAGCACAGAGTCTATTATTCATTACTGATGCCTTGTGCAGCATGAGAACTACATTTCTCATAATGACCCAGCATCTTTACCAGATATGATTGTCACGCCCACAGGCTGCGTGAGCTACGCAGCTGCGTCACGCACACATCAGCCACCTGGGACTGATTTAGTGCCTGTATAAAGACTGGCTTCTAGCGTATACGGGCGTGAAGCTTCGTTTGTTGCATTTACATTTGGGACTGGGCGTGCCTTTTAGTTTTGTGTTCTTCCACATTCAATAAACCCCCTGCCTGCTCTGCATTTTGCGCTTGCCTCCGCTCCTTCATCCCGGCGTTACAATGATCTTTAGCTGGAGCTTCAGCTTTATGAATTGATTAATGGGCATCCAAAAAACAATAAAAGAAGCTATATTTTTAGTTCAACCATTTACTACAAATATACTTATCAGTGGTAACTGAATCTTGAAATAACAGAAGAAGGTAGTCTGGGAGTGATTAGTTCTGTTTTCCTTTACAATACGAGAGTGGATGGGATGGATTAGAATGCACTAAAGGACCAATCAGTGCATGTTTTAGGTAGTGGGTTATTGTTTAAAGACATGTCTAAAGACATTTTAACATTAATAGATTTCTCATTACTTTTACCAATTAGGAAACGCAAACGCAGGAAACCAGAGCATGTGAAGTAAACCCACGTGGACAGGGGAAGGCATGCTTCATACAGGTGGAGTCCAAGAACAGGATCAAACTGGGGATGCTGAAAATTTAAGTATCTGGCAAGCAGCAGCTGATGGGCAAGGCTTCATGTAATATTTTTCACCCATGATGAAACATTGCAGGCTGTTAAACCATAACAAATTTACTGTGCTGGTTTGTTCAGCATTTCTGATGGCACTTGTTTAAGCTCAAAACTTAAGCTAAATTAAAAACTCATACTTCTTGAGTGTCATATAAAAAAACCAACAAACAATATACAAGATACGTTTCACTTAACATCTACATATGTTACGAGCATTTTATGTGATCTGGATGTTGCCCATATGTAACGGGTTTACGTCTGCATTGTGTCTTTATGATAGTGACAACATCAACACCGGAGTATAATGCAATAAAGGGACATTTATTCTTTCCACTGACACTGTAATATATATATATATATATATATATATATATATATATATTAACATATAACATATATAATATGTATAAAGTACACATAATAGTTAACCAGACTTCATCAGCTCTATTCAGTCTCTCAGTTGTACCTGTTAAATATGTGCACCCATAATTATATTTGGTCCACAGAAATTACAGAAACACAAAAACAGTACATTCATAAAAGGTACGATAACTCTTCGAATTAACAACCAACCGAATGCTCCACTTATCAATTAAAGTACATATTGGCGCTTACAGTTAGCCTTGTGCATTTCCAACGGACATGCTAACTGACATATAAACATATTATCCTTATGCTTTTAACTGTTAAAACATACACCCAGTTAACATCCGAATGATCAACGCAATGAATAGACTTATTTTACGTCAGAACGGAACTTTTGACAGACATATAAAACAGAATCGTGGAGAATTACGTACCTCCGCTTAACATGGTGTTAGAAACTGACTCCACTCATCTACTCTCTTATTCTCAAGAATGTTGTGGGGCGAGCATAGGGAACCAGTAGTCCGTAGGTTGTGCAAAACAGGATGCTTTAACTTAGAATGTGTAGGCAGCTGTATAACAAATCCTTATATGGTTAAGCTTCGTGCGTTGGAACTCAGGGTGCAAGGTGACTAGAGCAATAAGTACAGAGCCTAGGCAAGAAGCAAGCGTTTATAAGCAATCAATCTTTCAATAATCTAAGATGAAGTCTTCAGAATTTGTTTGTCAGTGGGAGAACGTATACTGTATAAGAATATTATGATGCTTAACAGCATTGCCACAGATGGCCCTACCCGAGCACTGACTCATTTTTGTAGACTTTTGCAACGTCAGATTTCTTTTATTGTGTGCATATAGCACTCCCTACAACTTGAATATGACATGCTCAATAAAATGGTGCATTTCCCCAGTAAAGCGACAAGGTATGTAGGGCACTGTCTCCATAATGAATATACACAACGTATGTTGGAAATTCCTAATACAAGGACCTAAACCTATATTTGGTTCAAACAGATTACTTTCTAAAAGTATTTTTGCACCAGCATTGTTTATATGAGGAAAATAATAATCTGTATGTCTGCATGTCATTACCATTTCTGCTTGGGTTTACAGTGGATACTCCGGTTTCCTCTCACAGTCAAAAGACATGAATTAGGTTAATTAATTGCACTTAATTGATCTGATCCGAGGATGTATATGACTCGCTTCAAAGAAACCTTGTGGCTGTGGTTAAAATGGAAACGGATGCTGCTAGTAATGTTAAATAAACAATCAAACATGCAGTTCCATCAGGAAGGTATCTGATAGGCCTTGAATTCATACTCCTGAATGGTAGTAACCCCAAACACAGCAATAGTTATAAAGAACTTTCTTTACCAAAAAGGAAGAACAAGGAGTCCTACAACAGAAGGTATGTTCCCCATGGAGCCCTTGATCTCAACATCATTGAGTCAGTCTCAAGTGAGACAACCAAAGTCATCAGATGAATTGTGGAAGGTTTTCTAAGAGGCTTGGGACAACTTTCCACCTTCTAAAACTGCATACCAGTGTACCCTTTTAAAAGACGGTGGTTATAACTAATGTTGGTTTGATTTACATTTCTTCTGTTTGTAGATATTTGCAAATGTGTTGTTTCACAAATACAAAATAAATCCATATAAACTCAAAAACTGTACTCATTTGTACAGTAGTGTATAGCAACTCATAATTAGATTTTTGAACAATATTTAAGTTTTTGCTCAGTCCTAACTCTGTCGATTAATATTTGTCCTTGATGGTTAAGGGGTTTTGGTTTTGGCATCATTGGCATGACTTGTTCGTCTTTCTCAATGTACTGAAACAAAAACAAAAATCACTTCGTGGATCTTCATTGCATGCTTTTTTGTGCATGCGCAGGTGTGTTTTGGGGAATTTGGGTAATTCGGTACAGCTGTCTGAGCAACAATAATTTATTTGATATTTGAAGTATAGGGACTCCTTTCACATTAACATGTATGCAAACAGGTGCACACACATTCTGTCCAAAAAGCTGGTAAACCATGAATATAGCACCACTGACACGTCAACATTGACAATCTGATGCTCTGCGCAATGTTTTTTTTCTTTCCTGAGCAAATATTGTTCAAGAAAGGTTTGAAGAAATATGAAGAGTTCAATGTATTGATTTGACCTCTGAATTCCCATATCTCAGTATGATTCAGAATCTGTAGGCCATTTTGGGCAAAGAGGTGTGATCCCATAGAGGCATTTACATTTACGGCATTTAGCAGACACCCTTAACCAGAGCGACTTACAACTCAAGCAATTGTGGGTTAAGGCTCTTGCTTAAAGGCTCAACTGTGGCAGCTTGGCAGAGGTGGAATTCAAACACTGGACCTTCTGGTTCAGAGTCCAGTACCTTATCCACTAGGCTACCACAGTCCCTCCACCTTAAAACTCACAAGGATCTACTGCTAACTTCTTGGTGCCAAATACTACAGGACACCTTCAGAGGAAAATATCTAGTCCATGTGTTGTTGGGATGCATCCTTGTGGCACGAGGGGGACCTACTAAATACAACCTCTGGTGAACATGATGGAATCAACACTCTTGGAGGAAGGTCTTTTAATTGTATAATTTTGTAAAAAAAATGTTAATCATGGAGAAATGACACTTTTTGTTAAAATTCCAATTATTTGCCATTAAGAAAGCAATAAAAACATAACATAAATATAATTGTTGTAGACAGTCACAATTCTGTTTTTGGATTAAACAATGGTTTCACTAAATTCTGAATAAAATATTATGGAATCGCTCTGTGATTTGCAGTTCTAAAACAAACACCTGCATCAGATTAAATCTACTAATTAGTCATCAGTTTAAAAAAAAAATAGTTGGAGAGCTGTTGCACAAAGTGGATTGACACAAATCATGGCTCGAACACGAGCGATGTCAGTAGAAACAAAGAAGAGAATTATCATATTTCTCCAATAAGGGAAATCATTACAGAATGTTTCAAAAGATGTTTGTTGTTCCCGGTTTGCTGTGTCTAAAATGTGGACCAAGTACAAACAAAATAATGAGACGGTTGTAAAAGGGAAGCATACAGGAAGACCAAGGAAAACATTAAGGCGTTGAGGTACAAAACTTAAAGCAATATGTGTTGAAAACAGAAAAGGCACAACAAAACAAATAAGAAACAAGTGGGCAGAAATGGTAGTTAATGTATGTTATCGAACTGTAAGAAGTCGCCTAAAATACGTGGGATTGACATACAGAAAAGCCAAAAAAAAAGGGGATGATGCTGGAACGTTTGTTTGGTGCCGGTCCAGTGAAACTGATAACGATGAATGCCTGAAGAAAATATGGGAGCGATGTAACAGGGGAGATGACTGTCATTACATCATCTACATTAAAAGTTTAAACTTTTGGTGTAAAAAAAGATTTGCAGCATGCCTCTATGATTAACTTTTATTTCTTTATTTCTTTATTTATTTTTATTTATTTATTTATTTTTTGGATCTTCCTCCAAGAGTGGTGATTCCATCATTTTTGCCAGGGGTTGTATTAGGCAGGGTATTTTAATGTTATGGCTGATTGGTGGGTATGTGTATGTATTAGTGATAAGCTGATTAATAAGTTGGTCAATATCTGCACTTAGGAGGCCAGTATTTATTGTTTCCTGCATTAGAACTTGGCAGGTCATAAACTGGGACCTGCTGTGTGACTACAATCCAAGAGATGCTGAGTGAACGTTAAGTGAGTGTGGGGCCATTTATGCGAAGATGGAAACTTGATTTCCAGAATTACAACTTTCTGCTTTTAACTGGAACTGGGATTGAACATAAAAATAAAAATGTTCATTTTTTTTCCCCCAATGAAGAATATGATACTGTTATCTGGTAATAAATGTTGTTAAGAGCAAAAAAACTTTAAATAATAAAGAGCAAGAAAAGAGCAATAAAACATTTATAGCTTCAATAAATGTTTAAATTGTCTTATGTATTGTTACTAGTTTTATCAGTTCCAAAATAGAATAATTGAGATTTCTGCATTCTATATCAGCCAATGATTACCCTGCTCTTTAAATATCGGAATCGGCATTGACCATTAAAAATTGGTCAACCATTAGTATGTTAGTAAGTCTGTCACAACTAGTTATTCTTTTCGTATATTAAATTAATAGTAGGTACCAGATAGCTGATTTCATGTATTGTCTCTACATTACATGCGTCATAATTCAGGCCTACTTGTAAATGTGCATACAGTGGGGGCCAAAAGTCTGAAAATAATAATCATAATATAATGTTGATGTTAATGACACAAAACACACCTTAAATATTTTTAATAACTTATTAAAGATTGAGGAGATTGCTGATCATGGACTTTCCTCCACAGTCACCTGCCGTAAATTAATTTAAAAAAAAGTCAAATGCCTTCATGGATTTATGAGGGCTACTTGAAGACAGACAAGCATTCAGTAACGTCACAAGATGTTCCTTGGAATATTGTGAATCATGCTGGTATAACATGGATCATCAGATTTGGCACAAATATGGGAAATAAATTCCAGAAAAAGAACACTAAATTATGAAAGTTATGAAAAGCTCTCATTTTAAGATTTCAAAATGGAAGCATTTTCAGTAGTACTGTACGGCCATACTGTAGATGGGGATTGTGATCAGTACTGTATTATGTGTAAACTCTGCGAATAGCCAAGAGATTAACTATTGTACTTGCTTCTCTAGGACTTGTGTGTGACCTATGTTTGTGTGTGTTTTTATCAGAGCTGTGGGAGTGCCCTCGCTACAGTGGCTTTGCTGTGAACTACAGTACCCTGCTGCTGGAGGAGGAGGCTGGCTTGCTGTATGTGGGGGCTAGAGGAGCACTATATGCCCTGACAGCCTCCAATATCTCTAGCTTCAGTAATATTGTGAGTACTCATCTGGCCTGCCAAACACATACTTCATTGTTACTGTCTACGCTTGTACTGGAGAAACATCAATGTATGTCTTCTTATGTCTGAATTGAATGATGTTCAAAGAAATGCAATTTACAAACTTTTAATATCAGTACCAGTTGTTTGCCCAAACAAATGTATTTGACTGTTAATAAGCTTATTAAGCTTTTCCATGTGCAGCTTGACTGGGAGGCACCAGAAGATCAAAAGCAGCAGTGTTTGAACAAAGGAAAAGATAACAAGGTTCTTGTTTTAATTTGGTCACATCAGTGAAGCCTCTGGTCATCTCTTTTTAATGTACTGACAGATTTATTCTATTACAGACAGAGTGCTTTAACCACATACGATTCCTGCAGAGATTCAACAGCACACACTTATATACCTGTGGAACTCATGCGTTCAACCCACTGTGTACATATATTGTAAGTAGGTGATTGCTTTTGGTTTGACTAAGCTGCCATTTAACCATGTTATTCTATATAATCAACTGATGACTTTTGCCCAGTTATGGGCTAGGCTTGTTTTGGGATTTGCCTTTTCAGATGATATAATGTTGTAAAGTTGCTTTGAGACAATGCTTCCTTGTTCAAAGCGCCATAGAAATAAATCTGACTTGGCAGAAAATCTTTACAAGTTAATGTTGTGATATCATCACGTAAGACCAATCCTTCCTCAAAATAAATTATTTCATTTATATATTTTTTTTATTTTTCAGTTTTGTTTTGGCTCCCAAATGAACTGCAGCAATGGGGGAAATGGACCAGGGTTCAGTTGAAACCATGTAAATATGGAATGTAACAAAACTGTTATACGTAAAGGCAAAGTACTATTTAATAGGGATTTAGCTAATGAAGCAAATAAATGTGATGTTAGGCTAACAATTTACAATAGTTAAAAACAGTGCTAACCTTATCTATTAATATTTTTTTACATCCCTGTCACCTTATATGACAGTGCATGAAAAGATATAATGGTTCAAAAAACACATGAAGAGTGAACAGTTAACATTTAGGGCATTTAGCAGACGCCCTTATCCAGAGCGACTTACAACTAATACAATCTTATAATCCAAGCAATTGTGGGTTAAGGGCCTTGCTCAAGGGCCCAACTGTGGCAGCTTGGCAGAGGTGGGATTTGAAGGCCAGAGGCCAGTACCTTAACCGCTAAGCCACCACAGTCTCTCTTGCCTTTAAATACTTGTCAACAAAAAGTGGAAAAACTTGTGAAATCTCTAGAAATCTTGTAATGTAGATTTAAGTAAAATTAGGTGTGTTTGATATTTATCAATAGTTACTATTGCTATACAATACGTGGTCAGGTACACTCTTTTGAAAACAGCCTTTGTATGTTCATATCAACAGTATTAATTCTAGTAGGTTGGCTGAATTGTTTCTGGTTCATTAAAGACACATTAAACATACAAAAAGAAAAGCATATTATCCTGTTTTACCCTGATTATCTTGGTCAGAGTCAAAGGAAAATGTTTGAAACCCAACCCTGAATTCACTGGGTGACGGTAGAGGTACACCCTGGACAGGGCGCCAGTTCATTGAAAGGGTTTTGTAAACATACCATCCAGCCTTCCTTTTCTAAGCCCCACCCAGGATTCGTACAAGGGTCCTCAGGAACTTCCATTTCCTGAGGATTTCTCTTTCTATGGAGTAACTGGAACTGTAGATATAAAAAAGTGCAATATAAAAAAAACTGTGACAGCTGAGTTAAACAGCAACTATATTTGCAAATGCGTTATCAAACCACTAAACAAGCTAAAATGTGCAGACAGCCTGTCACACTGAATTAGATTTTAAGTTCATGTTTATTCTTCAAACCTGAGTTCAGTTTTTTTCCATTTTAACAAAGTGTGAGTAAATGGAAGAATAATTTTTATTATTATTTTAGGACTTTTTTTTTACTTTTATTATAATGTTTTGTATCAACCAACTTTGCACTTTAAGTTTTTAGCTTTCTTCGTGAAGAAAAATAAAAGTTTACATGTATTAAAAAAATTAATACTCAACAATAAATAGGCAAATAAATTATTTATAGATTATTTTTAAGTTTTCAAGAATGCAGCATTAGAGAAAAAAACTGATAAATGAGCTCTTGATGAGTCTTGATGACCAATACATCATTTGTATGACTATTTTCATTCGTAATCTTTCCACCTAGACATTACCTGATGATCTGATTCCTGGCTACACATGTCGCCTGCGTCTTAAGAAAGGCCTGGTGCCCGCACTCTATGCTGTCATACAAGAGCGTCCAAGCAGTGAGGTAGGTCTTCAGATCAGCAAGCTACCACCAAATTAGGGGATAAGGGGTTTTAGCAAGTGAGATAAAAAGGTAAATTATTGAACCCTCTTCATTACAGCATTGTACAGTGGTGTGAAAAAGTGTTTGCCCTCTTTCTCAGTTCCTGTTTTTTTGCATGTTTGCCACACTTAAGTGTTTCAGAATATCAAACCAATGTAAATAGTAGTTAAAGACAACACAAGTAAACACAAAATGCAATTTCTAAATGAAGGTGTTTATTATTAGGGGAGAAAAAAAAATCCAAACCTACATGGCCCTGTGTGAAAAAGTGATTGCCCCCTAAACCTACCCTTAGCAACCACAAGCGTTTGCGATAACTTGCGATTAGTTTTTTCAGCGTTCTGAAGGAATTTTAACCCAATCTTTGCAGAATTGTTCTAATTCAGTTACATTAGAGGGTTTTCGAGCATGAACTGCCTTTTTAAGGTAATACCAGAGCATCTCAATAGGATTCAGGTCAGGACTTTGACTAGGCCACTCCAAAGTATTTATTTTGTTTTTTCTTCAGCCATTCAGAGGTGTACTTGCTGGTGTGTTTTGGATCATTGTTCTGCTGCCCAAGTTCGTTTCAGCTTGAGGTCACGAACAGATGGTCGGACATTCTCCTTCAGGATCTTTTTTTTTAAACCACTGTATGTGACATTGAATCATTTTCCTCAATAAATAAACAACATATTACCTCATCTGAATAAATACATTCTCTAGATCTATTCTCAGACTTAAGAAAATCTGACATTTTAAAAGGTTCTCAAAATGCATATACGTGTTTAGATTTAACCTGAAAGTTTCCATGTTAGATGCAGTGCATTAGATTATTGTTCTATTAATAATTAAAATAAAGTATGTCCATATGTAACAGTTGCTGTTTCATTTTGCACTAAGTGCATTCTGGCTGGGTCAAACAGGTACCTAACGGTCCGTGTCTGAGCGAGGGCGATAAAACTAAATATGCTTTAATTGAAAAAAAGGAACAGTAAATCTAATGGACAAGCTGAAATTTACAGACTGCACTAAATTCACAGCAACAAATTGAAAAAAGAATGCGGTTTTCAAACGTTAATAATTAACAAATTCACCTTTTTTCATTTATTTCAAAAGCAATTAAGGTGACAATTTACAATCATGACGAATGCAAACATATGCAAAAAAAAACAAACAAAAAAAACTAACAAAAACCAACAGAAAACGTATTGTAGGTGGTACACCGTTGCCAGATACAATTTCCTACAAAATGAGCGAGCTTTTATCGTTTACTGATCACATGCCATGTTTAACTGACATAAAGGGAACACTTATATTTGCAATTATTCAGCGTCAGTAATTTATTTGGAACAACTCTGCATATATACTGCTCCCAAAAAATAGGTGATAATCCCCTAATGTTTGTGAGCAGTGTATTTCCCTGAGGAAATGAATCCACCTGATTTATACTATGTACTATTGATAATATTAATATATTTTTATTATAAACCTATACATGATTAGTTTAATAAAAATCAGGTATTTTTGAGAACAGAGGATAATCCCCATCTATATAGACATACGTACGCGTGTCAAGATGATCTACACTTAAAACTAGACAAACATTTGTCATCGGAGACATCTCTGTTTTGTGTACCTTTTTCGCGAAAAACAGTACTAATGATTGCTAAAAAAAGGTCATACTTAAACATGCAGTTCATGTGAGTCAAAATGTTTGATTTCAGTACTAAGGTGCAGGCTTAAATGTGAAATCGGTGACATCCACACAAAAGGGCCGACGCACAAGATCTGATTTAAATACAAAAACAAAAGAGGACAATACAAAATTTATAATAATAAAAAAAATTTACAGCTCCCCTAAAAGCAACAGCCCATCTTGCATGTATTACTGGCAAACCCCACATGCGATTGTCCCGTTTGCAGTTTGGATCCAGTGCAGAACAATCAGAGTTGAACTCACTGGAGTCACGTGCATGTGTGACAGTGTCACATAGTGAAATGGCGCATGTAGCTTTGTGCATAACACCAAATGTTCAATCCTATCTTCTGACACAAATGCAATACAATAAATACCAATTCTCCTTAGCTGAAATGCCCAACCATAGACAAACATTTGTGTAACAATCATTGACAGAGACATCACACGCAGTCGAACATGATTTACATCAACAGTACCAAAAACAATGAAAGTATCTAAAGCTACAGCCCTTATTTAGATAGAAGCAAAAAAAAATAATAATAATACATTTAAAAATCAAGGCCCCAAATTTAATTCAGGTGAATTCAAACAAGCATAAATACATTTACAATTCCTGACATGTACAGCCTACAAACATTAGTCAATATTAAAATATTAGATTTTAGAATAAGTAAAATGACTCTGCTCATGTTGACCGTCTTTCCGTAAGCGCATAAAATTCGTGGACCGTTATTTCATTTCTTTGTAAGTATGTCTATGTAATGCATACTAATGGACAGACCACTAGTTTAGTTGATCAAACACAGAGCAAGTTAGATGCTTTAGTGTAAAGCTCAGCAGGACAATAATCCAATAATAATATTACTGACTTGGATTTGCATTTAAATCACCACCATTTAGTCTGACTTCCTTGTTTACTAGTTATAATTCACCGTGTTCAGGTTCTGTGCAGTTACACCAACTAAATACAAAGTGGATTTTAAACAGAGAACAGTGCATAATGTTAACTTGTACCAACATCCAAACAACTAGTTCTGAATGTTAACTTTAATCGAAATTCAACCCAAACTTGTTTGATTATTTTTCTATACGAGATAAATGCTGCATATGGCTGGACAATTTAAAAGATTATGTGGCTGATTAAAACCACATGCCTGCTGTGCGCTGCCAAGGCTCTGACCCGTCAAAGGCATGAACTCCACAAGATCTCCGATGGTACCCTGTGCATCTGGCACCAAGATGATAGCAGCTAATTCTTGTTGTACTCGAATTAAGAACATCCACATGAATGCCAGGACCCGATGATACCCATTAGAACATGTTTCAGAACATCAAACTTAATGTTATTCACTTCACCTATCAGTTGTTTTAAAGTTATGGCTGAACAGTGTATGTGAATCTGCTTTCCAGTATCGATGTGGAACTGACTCCGGGACGTGGAGTGCCAGGCCTAGCCAGAAGCACAGGGCACGAGGCAGAAACTCCCTCCAGACAGGAGGCCAATCCATCAGCTTACACACACTATGTTGTGTGCACGTCTTTGGGATGTGGATGAAAACCAGAGAAAATTTCAGCATTTAGCAAAGTCCCTTATCCACAGCGATTAGTAAGCTAGTAAAACCTTACAATCCAAGAAATTAAGAGGATCATGCTAATAGACTGGTACCCTGTTCAGAGAACATGCTTGTCAGCACTCTGTGATCTCAACCTTAAACCCCTTCACGCTCTGACCAGGACAAATATGGTGCAAAATTTGGACATTGCTTTGATGCATACATTTCTATTCAATTTATCAAGGGGGACAACGCGCAATAAACAGCTTGCCTATTGTTCTTATAAGCCATAAAAATCGATTCAGAACCCAGAAATCAATTTCAGGTGGTTCTATTGAAGCATTAACTGAGCTTAGGTATGATAAATGGATGGAGAAAGTTAACATTCATTTTAATTGGATTAAAAAATTTAGTTTACTTCAAAACAAGGTAAACTGCATTCAGTACTGTTCCAAAGTCTTTGGCTACCATTAGATTTGCTGTATTAGCAATAGTATGATGACCATATATACACCATATTGTCAACAATTAACCCAAAACCTTCATTCAAATATTTGTGAGCTTTACATGTCTTATCTTTTTCACCATAAAAGGTCTATCCATAAAGTTTTTTCTTGGCTGCTACCCCTCCAAGAAGTCCATTTCTAATCAAGCTTCTTCAGAGTGTAGAAGGGTCACCTTGGCAAGTGTATGGGAAGGTCATTGCAGACCACTTTTTTATGTATACAAATTTTGTTTATTTTCTGGGTGTATTCTAATTATAATATATTAACATATAATAATTATATATGGTCATTATACAGTTGCTAAATCAATGTAATGTAATCTATTGGGACATTTTGCACAGTACTGTATATCAAAATAAATTACATCTACAAGTTTCTTACTGTTAGTGTGATTGGCTTTCTGAGTTATGGCATTCACTTTCACAAACAGCAGATTACTTAATGTCTTTGTTCTCTGATACTAGTAGAATCTAATAAATAATATTAATTAATTGTAAGCGGATCCTAGGTAAGATTTGTTGAAACAGTTCTACAGCCATTTTGCTTCCTGGAATAAAGAAATCACTATACTAAGACATCTAGTGCTGTCAGTGTGTTCTCGAAACAATTTCCAGGACAAATCATTTTTCAGTGTCTACTGGCCACTTTTTCAGTTGCTTTGTAAGAAATATAACTGCTCAAGTGAGAATCGGCCAACCGCTGCTTCCAAAACCCTAAAATGTATCAACCATACCTGTGCAAGAGAGTAAGCGTGGTCTGTCTGTACTTAATCACAACTCTATTCTTCCATGGGAAGAAATACCAAAAAGAGACAGATTGCGTGTTTATCTGTGTGAAAATGACTGGACGTGAATACTGTGTGCTGAAGCTCGTAGTTTTGTTGGCTCTATGTTACATTACATGCAGCCCATGCAACATCATAATGCGTGTATAGGCCAACAGCACAGTGCATTTCAGTTCAGTCCGCCGATGCTTCACAACTTCAGGTATTGAGGTGCTTGGAAAAAAAACCGATGACAAACGAGGTTGAAAACGAATGTATTACTGTTGATACTGTGGTCCTGGTACAGGTCAAATACTGACCACACCCATGGAGTGGAGCATCTGCAGTTCCCAGCCTGTGATGTCAGCCCACGTACAAATCAAAGCAGCAAACAAAATGCTTAAAGTATACGGGAATTTGACGTCTCACCTACAGCCTTGGCAGAGAGAAATATATTGAAATATTCCTATTCAAACTGCCTCAATAGTGCCAGAATGCATTCTTTCTCTCCAAACTTGATCCCGTTAAGAAAGTAAGCTGAAGCAGGTGCTAGGAAGTGGACATTATTTGGAAAGAGCCATTTTCTGAATGAGGAGGAGGAGGTGAAGCTTCTGTGGTGGTTTTGGGTTTGGGGGGCCAGTCTGGGTCCACTCTCAGTTCCTGGGCCAGATGCATGTAGCGTGCTTTGGGCACTTTCCTACTCCAGCAGCATATCCACTTTCGGATCTTGGATGAGCCCAAGTCTATTCCCTCCTGCACACACAGAGACAAATCACAAACAGGAAAATACAGGGAAAAGAGGGGAGGAGGGGGGGAATAAGATATGTTTTTAAACTTTAAGTCTGCGACTATGAGAGATGATTAAGTAGGTAAATGACTTCACTGAGCAGTTGATAATATACGGATCAACAATACTGACTGGGGAAGTGAGACAACGAGTGTGTTTACATGCACATTAATTCAATTATATCTGGATTTGAGGCACCAAATGGAAGATATCTGCACAGCTGTGAGTACGTACACACACACACACGCACAAACACAATCTGTAAATATTTGCATGTATGTCTGTGGTTACTTTTATTGATGATAAGACAAAATTAATTATTCATAAACTAATAATGCACACCAGAAATTTCTGATCAAAGTGCTTTCCCCACTGTCCTATAAAAAAAGCTCCCATAGACTACTTCTGACATTAATATTAATATCTTACAAATGTATAATCATTAACTAAGTAACAAAACTTATAACGGGAAAATTTCACATTATAGCACAAACCCTGAGTGTATTAGCCACTACACCACCATGCTGAGTAGCAATATTTTTTTCATAAATAAATGATCTTTTTTTTTTTTTTTTTTGCTCAAATTGGGATATCTTTATCTACTTTTATGACCTGTATGAATATCTGATGATCTTTTGGGCCATAAGCAGTAATATGCACAAAAATATTTACAAACATTTTAGAATCAAACATTTATTTTGCAAAACTTAGGAAATAAGCCTTGATGTGACCACCCTTAGCTTTTAAACAGCATCAATCAGTTTAAGTACACTGACTTTTTTATGTACTATCAAACTGATTAAATGTTGAGATCTGAGTTCCGTGAAGGTAATACCATCTTCTCCTTATTCATGGAGAGAATTCTTTATAACTATAACTGGCTGTGTGTTGGGGTCACTTGGTTGTTAGATTTGTTAAATCATGCACTGAGTCATGCCATAAGCCCTGAAGTTTCTGTGTCTGTAAACTGCTTTTTTTACGCCATTACAAAATAGAATTATCACACTTTAGTGTTTCGAAAAAAATATTTTTTGTATAAAATGCAAAAGAAATGTGTGCGGTGTTACTTTCCACTGATGCACTACTGAATTCCGAAAAAAATTGTTTGGTGTCTAAAATTTGATTATTTTTATTACAATTCCAAGTGACCTGATTTCCCCCATCCCAACCATAAAGCATGGGGATGGAGAGATCATACTTTGGGGCTGCATTTCTGGGGACAGGACGACTGCACCATACTGACAGACAGAGACAGACAGACAGATAGACTTTTTTTTACTGAAATTAATTTTAACAGTAAAGTGGCTCCTACTGATGGTAACACGCTATGAAACAGCACCTTGACTGTGGTAGGACACCAATGTTACAAATGGACCCTACTTGAACACAAAGTTTAGCATTACCTTATTCACAGATTTGATCGGTTTTGTGTTTTGTCTCCACTTTTTCACTGTTCATAAAACAGTAACAGTAACATCACCTAGGTTGAAAACAGCTCAGCTAATCTGAAAAATGTGCATTTGAAAGCAGGTGATCACAGAGGTTATTTTGCCTATATATTTGCATTTTCATTTCCAACGTGAATAAGAATGGCTCTGAGTAAGCATAAGTTATGTGAAACATTAAAATTGCTTGGTGTGACTTTAACTAATCTTATTTGTTCATATTCTGCTAGTCTAATAATTATGAGAAAATGGGTGACAAAATCCTGTTTTGACCTACCTTAAATATAAACATGATAAAGATTACAATAATGTATTTTAATCTGTATTTTGCAATAGTTAAGGAGTAATTTCATAACATTTGTAGCCTGCTTTGGCAAGGAGGGCTCTATTTTTGGCACTGTAAGTACCTAAACAAAATAAATACATTTGGTTAGACTAAATCATTTAAAGCATCATGCAATCATGGAGGTCGATAACATGGGTAATGGCTAAAAAGCTTGGCCTTAATCTGGTTCCTTTCACAGCCAGTGCAAAAACACTTAAAAACTCCAATTGGATTTTTGTATTAAAAAAAATAAACATGCCAAAAGGTGAAACAGAACAAACTGCAGCTCATGCAACTGAGCAGTTCAATGCACACTGAGTATGGCGCTAAGTGCCCCCTTCTGCAAACATGCGATGAGGCAATCAAGATTAGCCAGGAATAACTGCAAACTTCTTCCACGCCGACAATAGTGCCAATAATGCCGAGATCCTTGGCCACAGAGTTCTTTGATATTTCCTCTGTTAATTTAACCATTGATATGACACGTGCGTTTATGTAACACCACATGGGAACTGTAGTCTGTTTTTTGGACTACATACAGACCACAGTGTGTTCGCACAGAACATAATAAGAGATCATTTATTTAGTCTATTTAAACTGTAGTCACTTTCACTGGCGTTTCTAGATTGGCTGCTGTGGTGAAGATGCAGGCGAGGCATGCTTATGCTACTGAGCAGTGCAGGAAAAAATGTTAGATTCCAGTTACAGTTATGAACTTTTTCCAGCCTTTCTTTGTAATTTGGTTTACTTGTCTTATTTCACGCTGGCATTGTTGCCCGGATCTTGCAAAACCACACTCTGGTGCTGACTGGGATATTCCTTTATAATATGCATATATTTATTTTAATGCGGGTCCTTCTCCTGGTGAAAAGACACAATATCTCATGTCGTCACTGCTTAAGGATGAAGTATAAATCATGCTGGATCTCGTTGTTTTTGTTGTAAATCTAACATTGATGAGTGCCAAATAATGTTTTTTTAAAATTTATTTGGCATCTTTAACGTCGCTATCGGCATCAGTGCCTATGTAAGCGACACACACAAGGTTATATCCATACACAAGTTCATCTCAACACCAGTCACACACACACATATATATATATATATATATATATATACA
>JAVSBV010138009.1:0-30887 GCA_033117975.1 Parotocinclus spilosoma | reverse complement strand
TCTCTCTCTCTCTCTCTCTCTCTCTCTCTCTCCCTCTCTCTCTCTCTCTCTCCCTCTCTCTCTCTCTCTCTCTCTCTCTCTCTCTCTCCATCTCTCTCTCGCCCTCTCCCTCAATGTGTGCGACACTGTGTCCCTCTCTTCTTCTCTCACATGGTTTAGCATCACTGTTCACCCGCTGACATGAAGGGAGCGTCTCACAAGTGCACTCGGGAGACAAATATGCATAATGGTTAAGGGGAGCATCTATGGAGACCTATCAGGGTCACAAATATCAAGATATTTACAGGTTCATAGCCATGCAAAGCTAGTTGGTAGTTGGGTGGTAGGATTACAGGACACCGCTTTAGACTGGTTTCCCATCCAGGCAGTGCTGTCACCTGCACCCAATGAATTCCAGGACAGGCTCCAGACTGCCAAAAACAACATACAAATGTAAAAAGGTACAATAATTTAATTCAATTGAAATTGATTTCTATAGCACTTTTTACAATGGTGCATTGTCTCAAAGCAGCTTTACAATATTACATTACCTTAAAAGGCCAATCCCAAGTTGAGCAAGCCTAGGGCGACAGTGGAAAGGAAAAACTCACTGAATATAGAAGGAAGAAACCTCGGGAGGACCAAGACTTAACAGGGGATCCATCCTCCATGGGTGGGCTAGATGTTAATTAAATAAATA
Source organism: Parotocinclus spilosoma (assembly GCA_033117975.1). NCBI lineage: Eukaryota > Metazoa > Chordata > Actinopteri > Siluriformes > Loricariidae > Parotocinclus > Parotocinclus spilosoma. Next base: position 30,208 of record JAVSBV010138009.1, on the reverse strand, counting down.
CTTAAAAGCATATTAAAATATAGCAAAATTAGGTAAATAATTAAAATCAATAACAAATCAATAATAAAATGTAAATTAGTCATAAAATAAATAAACTTAATCATAAAACAAAATAGATTATAAAATGTTAGTTGAGGCACAACATGTACTCACCCTGAACTGTAAATTGGTTTATGAAATCTAATATTTAGTTTTTTTTCTATTTTACATCCATTTATGACTCTTTGACAGATGTTCTACGTTTGTTTTGGCAGTACTGTACTGGTGTAACACTGGGTTCAGACACACCAGTACCACCCTGAAATACATCAGCCGTGTGTAAATAAGGGTCAGAACTGGGTGAGAACTATTATCGGCTTTTACTGCTGATCATACAGCTCAGGTTTCTGCGACTCTGAAAAAATGAAGCCTTACTCACAAATCACACTCAACCTTACGACTCTTACTTTGACCCCAGCCTGAACTCAAAGATCAAGTACAACTGGTGTTGAAATAATACCTCTCTTTATCTCGTTCTCTCTCTCTCTCTCTCTTTCTCTCGATCTCTCTCTCTCTATCTCTCTCTCGATTTCTCTTTCTCTCTTTCTCTCGATCTTTCTCTCTCTCTATTTCTCTTTCTCTCTCTCTCTCTCTCTTTCTCTCTCTCACACACACACTTCACACTTTTGTTGGGAATGAACCCACTTTAATGGAATGAGGATCCAACTACAGTTCAAAGGACTGGATGAAATTACAAGTTGAGTCTGTTTTTATTTGGTTGGTAGGTTGAAATTATTCTGCATTTCATTCTCTATTTCATTTAATTTTATGTATTAGTACTGTTCTTGACTAGTGGGAGAATTAAAGACTACTGAAGAATCTCTGATGTAAATCTCAGTTGTGTCATTTTATGGAATGAGAATAGCGAGTCTTCCATGTGTGGAAATAATGACAGGTAAAAGACGTACTGTGCAAATAAACATGTTGGTAAAGAGGCCATGATGTCTTCTGGGTTTTCTAAAGTCTTTAAAGACTTTCTATAGAAACTTTAGGTGGTGCATATTCTGTATTATGCACATGCAAACAATTAATACAGAGTAGTGTGTGTTTAGGACACACCTTGGGAGGACCAAGACAAAAAAAGGGACTCGTCCTTCTAGGGTGGCTTAGATGTTAATTGAAATAATTAAGTTTGTTTAATAGTAAAACTAAGTAAATAACAACAGATAAATTCAATCATGTAAAAACTATGCATATATTCTTGTTTGTGATTCATCATTGTGATATTGGGAATTGGGAATTTAGAGTAATTACCAGTAAAATCCCCAAATTCCCAATATAAGAATCATGAATTTGTATTGCATCTGCACCAGGTTTAATTGTGAATGCTGAGTTGCAACACCCCACGACCAAATCCCCCCCCCCGCCAAAAAAAAAACATTTAAGGGAAAAGAAAAAGCTAGATTCATTCTAATCTCACCACGTCTAAAAATGTCCAACTGCACCAAGGTATTTATCGTCTGTCCTTCACCAAATTGAGGCCGCTCTTGAAGTTGTTACCTTTGACAGCAGCATTACAGAGTAAAGCCTCTTTGTTGTTTAGAAGAATTGAAGTCTGACACTGCGGTCTGTTCTGAGTGGATTTTATCTCTACAGGTGTCAGTACTTTAAAAAAGAGAGATCAGGCTGAAACAAGTTATAATGATTTTGCAAAAGCCTAAGATTGCGGCGTGGTCACCATCTATAAGACTCCCACAAGATTCCTTTTGAGATTATTTCACATCTTTTAAAAAATAATTAACTCATTCATCTGTTATCTTCCTCTTAATTCACACAGGGTCACGGGACAGCTGGTGCCTACCCGGCAACTCTGGGCTCAAGGGCAGGAGCAAATCCATCGCCAATCCATTATAGGGCACACACAGTCATGCACACAGTCACAAATTAAGGGCCACTTTAGAGACACCAATTAACCTAACACGCATGTCTTTGGACTGTGGGAGGAAACCAGAGTACCAGGAGTAAACGCAGACACAGGGAGGACATACAGGCTCCACAAAGAAAGGACCCAAACAACGTGCCTTCTTATGTACTGTAATGTTCCCTATCTTAATGGAAACACAACATTTAATAATTTTATGTACAGCATGACAGTTCCAAGTGATTTCAGTGCTTGAATGTTTCTTTTTTGTGCACAGATCTCTGAAAAATACACAAAACAGTAAATAGCCCAAAACATTTAGAAATAAATGTAGCACAGTAAAAGTGTTTCCATTATTCGGTCAGAGCCCTGTAAATCTGCACCTACTGAACTGTAAAGAAAAGTCACTTTTACCCATGCCTTTGAGATGAAACATAACAATTCCTGTTAGGTGCTGGAAAGAGAGATAGCTTATTGGTTGTTGGTAACTTTTGCATGAGCCAATGCTTATGATCGTATTAAACACAGTTGAGAAAAAGATTGACCTAAGACAGCCCATCCTGACCACCTTATATGGAAGTAATTTTTAAAAGCCTGTATAGAAATATGATGCATCAGGAATCAATACACAATCGTAATGCAGCCCTCATAATCATAATCGATTCCAATCAAGAGAAACTTAACAATTCCCACCCCAAGTGCCACACAGGACCATTCCTACATAACAGTCTTGCTGCTTCTGTGTCCACAATAAACTGTGGACTCTGATGAGCACTTATGCTGAAGCCAAGCTCTAGAAATCCTGTTATTATTGGACATACTGCAGTAAATACTACAGACGTTTTCAAATTTGTCTAAAGGATATATAACACAATATATTGCTAAGTTGATGGTGAGTAGCTCTTTTCTTGATTTGCCACAGTACTTAGATTTGGTTATGTATTTCCTGTCTGAATATAACACTGAACATAGTTATTTTATGCTAATGTTGTCTATTCGTGACCTGGAAAAGTCAGTAGTTTTATTGCAACTATTGTTAATTTTAATGAATGTAAATACAAATGAATTAGCTGGATCCATCTGCTGGCATTGCATTTTTTGGAAAGTATCCAGAAGTCAAGGTGTTGCTAAGCAACGTTTAATTACTTCACACATTTTAACCCCACTTTTCCTGGTCTGGGATGAACGGGCTCCTGTGCCCATCCTGGGAAATACAAGTGCAGGTGTAAATGTGCCCTGGACAGAATGCCAGGATGCAGAGCTTCGTTGATCTCCCTTCTCTCTCTGAGAGTCAATTGTTTCAGCAAGCGAACTGAAGTGGCTGGAATGCACTACTGAGACCTAAACCTAAACCCATGTGGTGTTGAGTATTGGAGTTTTGTGCCATCCGGTGTTTTATTAATAACTTTAAGAGATATTTAATCATTTAATAACTAATCAGATTAGCCAGATAAGTCACACCCATACGCCACACAAAACACCTATTTTCTGTTTTCCTATTTGATTTATTTATACTGTAGTAACTGTGCTCATATTAGTATTCTCCTTATCACATTTTCTTTCATTTTCAGTTGTAGCACAAAAGCTCTCAATCACTCAATCCTAGCTGATGCTGGTGGAGATTCATCAGCTGTTGTCATTTCCATGTTTAAAAAAGATCCTGATTCATTACCCAGCTTTATCTGAGACCACCTGCTCCAGTAAATCATCTTGTTTGAATTCAGATAGACTCACTGACTTAGAGATTATAACTGAAACCTGTTTTTTATCCTCAGTGGCTACATTCACACTATAGAAAAAAAATCTGATTTGCTGATCATTTCAGGTATTTTAAAGTAATTTTCTTTTTAATGTAACTTGTATCTAACACTATTCTGAACACTGATCTCCATTGTGGACCCTGCAAAAGTAATTTACCGTTTGTCAAAAGTAACCTCCATGGCGGAGTTGCAGTTAAAAAAAAACATGTCTCTGAGGGAGAAACAATGCCAGGCAACTCAAATATGCACAAAACGCAAGGACTGGGATGCAATACAGTGGCAGCAGGTGCTTTAGACTGATGAGGTACAATTTGAGAGGTTTGGTTCTAACAGATGGGTCATCCACCAAAGTGTTGATCAGGGTCTGCATTCAACAGTAAATCTGTTCCTTTCCTGCAAGGTCGCCATAATATTTTTGCAAATAGAGTTGGGGCTTTGGTCAAAATGAATGCGCCCCTCAATGTTGAGAAGTACAGGCAGATTCTTTGCTATCATGGAGTTCAAGCGTTTTATTTGGTTCAAAATTCATTCTCGGACATGAAATGATCCCAATCACAGGCCAAAGTCATTTCCAGTGAAAGCAAGAACAAAGAGTCCTACTCCAGATGGTACGGCCTACACAGATACCTGATCTTAACATCCTTCAGTCATTACACGAAGAGAAGAAAGTGAGACAACCAAAATGTTCAGAAGAACTGTGGCAGATTGTCCAAGGGGCTTGGGAAAAGCCAAGGGTGGTCTAAACTATTATTGATTTGATTTAAGTTTTTATTTTTCAAGTTTATTTTTAGAAAAAAGGAATGTTTGTCATTCTGAAATACATGTATGTTGTTTTCCATTGATACATTATTGCAGAAGACTTCAAATAGGCATAATTTCTGTAAACCTGTTCAGTGCCATTAACTTTTTGCACAGCAGTATATATTAATAATTGCTACAAGCTAATTACTCATATACTCTCCAGACAAAAAAATGTTGCCTTGCTTGTTCAAGCTCATACAGATGGTGATTCGAAAAATCATGCATGACAAACAGGCAAAATTCCCAGTCTACAGGAAGTTGTTGTCAGAATTCATGGAGGTATTAAATGCTATTAGGTACGTTTCAGTCACAGGTAACTTTTGGTCCAGTGAGTATATAAGCACTATATGAATGAATCAAACTTCATGGAACTCCTGGGAGAACATGGCACACTCTACACACTACACTTTTTGGGACTGTGGTAGCCTAACGGTTAAGGCACTGGACTCTGGACTCAAATCCCACCTCTGCCTTTAAGCAAGACCCTTAACCCACAATTGCTTAAACTGCATGACTATATCAGTTGTAAGTCGCTCTGGATAAGGGTGTCTGCTAAATACTGTAAATGTAAATGTACTCACACACATCAACCAGCTACATTCGTTACACACTGGTCCTTGGATCTGTGTCTCACCTACTGTAGTCATTCATTGTACTTTTATATTGGAGTACAGGTCAGGGCCGTAAGTTGCTTTCCATCTGAAATTAACATTTTAATTTTCTGAATTTTAAGTAGTGGTAAAAGCAATTTGCAGTCTAATTTAACCTGAGACCAGACTAGTTTGCTTTATTGAATTAAACATTAGCGAAGGTTGGAATTTTACCAAAACATAAATAACCCAATAATGGCTTCAATAGGAAGGCATCTGTGTAATCAATATCACGTGTTTGCTAGTAAAATTCATGTCCACTCTTTACACCTCTTGACACAACTCTGTCCACCAAAAACTGTATTAAGGATCTCTTAAAACTAGCGTTGTTTTTTAATATATCTGATCATGCAGTTCAAATGATGCTTAATGATTTTTGCTTCCTTATTTATCCTGTTGCTGTTCAATCACTGTTTGCCTGAGGTGCTTATAGATCGGAAAAACTCACAGTGCAGTATGAGTAGGTATAATGAATAGCACAATACTCCATGCAATATCAATCTCATGCAAACACACACATATACAAAAATATGACTTTATTTGCACAGCACCGACCAGGCACGTTTGAAACATGAAGTAATTACCTACTTGCGTTTGCTCGCAGGCTTGGAGAAATTCTTTCTTTCCAAATCTATATGGCAGTGTTGGATGGAACGATAGATCAAGTCTGACAGCTTCATTAGGTTGAGCATTAGCCAGAAGAGAGAAACAGAAAAGAGAGTAAAGTGAGTACAAACACTATCCCCAACTTAGCTGCCATTATCTGGAAGAGCAATACAGGATGTGAATAGAGTCTTTAAGAAAAAGTAAAAGATGGGAAAGGATGTTGAACATGCCATATAGAACAATTAGGCCTGGTTAAATGAAAGATTGGTGGAGGTTTCATGCAGCATAAAAGTTCCTAATGACTTGTTACGTAAGGACCAGAGCACTCCCAGCATGCTGTAGAAGAAAGCACTAAATAAGACAGCACCTGATTATTTTCCTATAACTGCATACCTCTAGAGTGTATAGCAGTGCAACCTGCACACCATTACACATTTCTCTTCATTAAAGAGCAACACAACATAATTTCAAACTTTTTTTACTTACATTTAGAGATGCACCATTCAATATTCTAAGTTTCTTACTATTATCACATGAAAACATCTATAGAATGTTAGGTCAATGCCACAAAATCAATGTGCTCAAAGTCAATGAAAATAACAGTTCCCACCTCTGCCACTGCTGGGTCCCAGAGCAAGGCCCTTAACCCAAAATTGCTTGTAATTGATTGTAAAACTGTGATAATTGTAAGTCACTCTGGATAAGGGTGGCCGCTAAATGACATAAATGTAAATGTAAAACATTTGAAAAACACCACTTTAAGGTACTGGTCCTCGTTGTGTTTATACCCCTCCAGTCAGTCATTTTATAGTCAAGCTCTCAACAACGGCTAGCTGCACAATTTTTACTGACAACCAACATAAACATCAATGTCATCTTTGATAGTCCTTACCTTATCTCACAGTACACAAGGAAAATCCAACCTCAACATCAAAGTGAAACTAATATTTATAAACTGTCCTTATCAGGTAATTATTACAATACAGAGTTTGGATATTTTGCAAACCTCTTTAGATTGTTTATTTATTTATTTGGTTTCTTAACGTCGCCATCGGCATCAGTGGCCATGTAAGCGACACACACAAGGTTATATCCATACACAAGTTCATCTCAACACCAGTCACATATATATATACACAGGTCAATGCCAATTTGGAGTAATCACTTAACTTAACACGCATGTCTTTGGACTGTGGGAGGAAACCAGAGTACCTGGAGTGAACCCACGCAGACATGGGAAGGACATGCAGACTCCACACAGAAAATACCCAGGTCTCTCCATCCTAAGATTGAACCCGGGACCTTCTTATTGTGAGGCAGCGGTGCTACCCACCGAGCCACCGTGCTGCCCCCTCTTTGGATTAACCATTATAAACTTGCTCAGGTACAACTATTCCCCTTCAACAGGCAATTTGGCCTCCAGCTGATGTTAACAGTTAGCAATTTTAATCAAAATCTACTTCTAGTACCACAACCAATTAAGCATCATAGAACTTTCAAATAGATTGGGTAAAACGTTGTGGAAATGTTGTGGCACAAGCAAGGAAAAGAACACCAACATATTTCATCTTTATTTATCTGTTAGATAACCATTCATTACCATTCACAATACCACTGGCTTTGTATTAACGTCTAAATTGTAATAAAGTCTAAATTGTATGGCATCAGCACCATATCTAATTAAATTTCCCCTTCCCTCCAAACTGAATTACTTGAACCAGGAGACTGATCGCTTCAGAAAAAATCCACAAGATATATACGAAAACCTTGCCAGTATGAAACTCTTAGTCTCATTTGCACTTGAGGTGCCATGTGGCAAACGGTTTTGGACTGAAATCCAAACACCACATGGCCAACAAGGCACAGCACACCACTGAAAATATACACTAATTGACAAAAATAGTGTAGCCAGGTAGAAAAGTTGGATCGCTAAACTCTGCATGTAGTCTAAGGCAGATATGTAAATTATTAGAAAATGGGTAGAGGCGGTCCAACAGGGTACTAGAGCCTCCTTACAGTTAAACAGATTTACCCAATAAACGTATGCTTACACTCTATTATTCTGATCACTTACATGTGACACCTGGACATTCACACATATAAAGTTTCTCCTTCTTTTGTGATTTTTTTCTGTCAATGAGTATTTAATAACCACTTAGAAGAGAGACTTCACCCTAGGCAGCTATATAGATTGATTCTATTTTGTATTTTTCTCAAGTTCAATGCAGTATTTTTCATTACTAATATAATAATTAACCTTACTTACAATGGGGGACATTTAGAATGACCAATTAACCTAACATTGTTTTTGGAATGAAGTAATCCCATACAGACATGTAGCAGCCATTCAAATTCCATACAGACATAATCTGAATTTGGCATCAAACTGGGGTCTCCAAACCTGTGTAATGACAGCACTATTCGCTTGTGCCATCATGCTGCTTTTTATATTTCTATAATAAAACCGTATTCCGTTAAAGAACAATCCAAAATAGAAGCATATGCTAGTGGTCTCAGACTTTTGGCTATATTTGAATATACAAACACATTAAAAAGTCTAGGGTTTGCCTTAACAAAACATAAACACTGTTTGAATGGGCGTGCAATACCATTGGAGAGATTTACAAACGAAGATACTTTAGCTATGTTTTAATAAATGATTAATCATGATGTAATGATAGATAATTACATATTTCTGCTTTTTCAGTAAACACAGCTGAGTGAACAGTTCTTTATCTTGAACTTAACTTCTGCATAGCTTCAACATCTGTATCCTCTGCCACCTTCACTAAAGCCAGGGCTAAAGGAAAACAATGCATTGTGGGACACTAGATTAATAATTATTTATATTAAGGGTGCGTTTGCAATTGACACATCTGGTTAGATTAAAACACCTGCATAAAACACCTTACAAATGAACTCTGGTGCGGTATGATTGATGTGTGAACGCAGCATGGATGCGTGAACAAACCAAGCATAGGGAGTGACACTACAAAAAGTGACCTGTAATTGTATGTAATGTATATAAGTTAATATAACAGTTATCACACAAATGTAATTTAGGTTATGTGTTACGAGATATGGTGGTGTTAAAATTTGAATTAGGACCCAAGTATGCGGGATAAGCATATCCCATGTCATATAATAAGAATAGGGAAATAAAATATAACGACTAAAAAGGGATAAAGAGCGGAGCGTCAAACTCCTAACATAAACCAAAAGGATAAAGGGGCGCGCCCAGGTTGCGTCCCAAGTGGGAGCAACGCGCGACCTAGTCGCGAGAGGACGCCAAAGCGTCAGTCGGGGCAAACATGCATAAAGCACGGTTGGGACGTCTCTTAAATGGCGAGGCACGGAGGTGGTCCAAACGCCAAGGAGCGAAAGTGAGCTCGAAAGTGCATGCAATACTAAAAAAAACAAACCCGGGATACGTCTTATAGAGTGCGTCTTTACCCAGTGTTTACTCTAGTTGGGGCACACCTCGAGCAAGCCACGACTAGAGTCCGACTCAATAGAGCGCAAGAGCGCCGGACAGAGTACTTCTAACACAAAGACCGGGTTGCTGCTGTAAAGAGTGGAAAAGGACGCCGCAGCGCCAGAGGCCGAGCGTGAGCTCTAACGCACACACCACGCGAGAAGCCAAAGAAATCGCGGAAGTGGCTAATATGAGCTCAGGGCGCACTTGTAGCACGAGTGTGAATAACACAAAAGGCCTAAGCGCCAGAACAAGAAAAGAAACTAAAATACGCGAGGAGCGCGAACGAAAATAAATCGCGAGGAGCGCCGAAGCGCCAGAGAGCGAGCGTGAGCTCTAAAACAAAGAAGTCAGACCGGGAGTGTCCTATTCAGAACGAACTCCCAGCTGAAGTGAGGCTAGGTAGGGACCGACGACAGAAGAGCATGAGCTCTGACCGTGCGAGGAGGGCATGGGTACGGAACGGGAAAACCCTTAAAGTGCCCCTAACAAACTAAGTACCTCGGGGGTTACCCACCCATACCAGTCCATCGGCCCTAATAAGCCCCTGGACTTTACCACTAACTCTAGGGAATGCGGTACGGCGCAAGAGCGCCGGTGGTCAGACACGCAAACCGAACGGAGATGGAACCCGGTTGGAATAATTATGACCTGGCCCCGAACAGCGCCAAAACCAACACCTTTATAGGATGCAAAGCAGCTGTTCGGGATCTGGACATAATTAAGATAATGGATATAAAGCCGTCCCACTGATGGCTCTGTAATGGCGACTGGTGAGGATGGCTGAACGCACCGGGGGAAGGTAGGAACCCTAACAGTATGTTAAAGAACTGTACCTGATCGTTTTATTCCAAAGGACAGAATACCTCAAACACACCTGCTTCTCGTTATAGGAGGTAGTTGCCCATTCAACGTGGGGCCGCTGTTTCCCTGCAGCATGTGTTCGATTATTATTAGCTGGTAAAAGGCAAAAATGAAAAATAAATCCCATAATTCAGATGCAAAATGTCATAAGAGCTGCCCAATCAGTTTGCGACCTTAATGTTTACATATTTTAGATCGATGTTAAGAACGTCACCTTAATTGCTAAATGACCCAGGACTAAAGTGCATTAATGTATCATTTTCTGCTTTGGACCAGAACAAGTGAACCTGAACTGCAAGTATGAGCACACCCATAGCCATTTAGCAGACGATCTTATCCAGAGTGACTGCTAACTGTTACAATCCAGGCGATTGTGGGTTAAGGGCCTCACTCAAGTACCCAAGAGTGATAGCCAGTCAGAGGTGGGAGAAGTTTCTCATAACCACTTTGCTCTATCCATCCACAAGGGGACATGTTTAGAACGACAACTGATGTAGTCTTTCAATCCAAGCTATGGTGGGTTAAGAGCATAGCTCAAGGACCCAGCCATGATAGTTTGGCAGATATAAGAATTGGACATAGGACCTTTTTGTCCACAGGCAAATAGCTTAACCACTTTGCCTCCAGTTTCAGATATATAATAGCTTATGGGTAATAACAGTGTAGTAATAATAGTGAACTTTCCAGGGAGTATGACTGCCTACTGCAGCACTACAAAATGGCCCACAGCCTAAAATTAAAGCAGAATGTTCCATGCAGGCCCATTAAGTCCTAACACTAATATTGGTCAAACACTGAGATGCGAGATACGTTTACAATGAGTATTCTATCAGGTAACAAAAACACAACCGTACATTTCTTTTTATTAACTGTTTAAGATACATCAGTTGACACTAACATCTGTTTACTTATTATTTCTGCTGTCTGTTCTGTTAAAGCTGATTTAAAACTTGTTTGACCCACAAGTGACATCCTAACACCTACTTAACCTGTTGCATGGTGTGTAACACTAATCTCAACCCACAACTAATCACTCAACTCTCGAAGAGCTGTACAGGCTGCATATAAGGGAACACTGTCATCGCTCAGATTAATTCACTTCCCTTTATAATACTAAAAGCTATTGGAATCCTGTCACCGTGATTCATGTGTGAGATGCAAAAAAATTAGAGCGCAAAAATAGAATTAATTTACTAATCTGGACTCATGAATTATTTCATAATGGGGATGAGATTAAGAATGAGATTGGAACTGGGCATGTCATCTAACATGATGAGAAATTTCAAATCTAAAGAAAGAGCTGCTTCCCCTCTCGAGTGAAGGTGACAGATATGAAACGCCTGATTGGCTTGTCAATAGCTCCATGCCTATGCTTTGAAGAGAGAGAGAGAAGGGACCTTTTTCCTCTATATCTTCAAATGTCAGACTCTTTACTGGTTCATCTCGGTCTGTCTCTGTTTGAATGTGTTGGACTGAACCCTCCGGAGACACCTTGCTGCGCAGAAGAGGCTTTGTCACGGCTCCTACACAGCCATGAGGTGCATGTAAATGTACACTGCGGCTACATTAGTGCCATCAAATGACTTCACTCAAATGCAGAGATCAGGACAAAAAGCAACCACTCATACATTTCTGATTTCTATTGTTTACATACTGTTTGTTGTACAGGTACATGCTTGTTCACGTACAAATGGACGTCGGAGCACAAGACTCATTAAGGGTGAAAGCATCTATTTTAATGATGGAATCTGAGCTACCGAGACAGGCTGTTTCTAGAGTAGACTGCTTATGTTGGAATGATTTTTAAACTGAGTTTTCCCTGCAGACAGTCAACCCCAGCATCATTCCCACCTTTAATGAGAGCATCATTCCCACCTTTAATGAGAGCATTCGATTTACTGTAGTACATTAATTACAAGTAGTGAATAAACATTTTCTAGCCATCCATCTATTATCTTCAGCTTATTCCACACGGGGTCTCGGGCCAGCCGGTGCCCACCCGGCAACTCAGAGCGACACTGCAGGAACAACCCTAGACGGGGCACCAATACATCATAGGGCACACACACACACACACACACACACACACACACACACACTAAGGGCCACTTTAGAGACACCAATTAAACTGCATTGCTGTGGGAGGAAACCAGAGAACCCGGAGAAAACTCACACGGACATGGAAGGGACATGCAGACTTTACACAAGAAGAACCCAGGCCACTTGACCCTGGGACTGAACCCGGGACCTTCGTGCTGTGAGGTGGCGGTGGTACCCACCAAGACACGGTTCTGCCATAACATTTGATATTTAATACAAAAACATGTTGTTACGAGATGTGGTGGTGTTTGGTAGGACCCAAGGATGTGGGATAGACGAAATCCCACAACGTATAATAATAATGGGAAAATTATTTAGAAGAACTAAACGGGGATAAATAGCGGATAAATAAAACAAAAGGATGAAATGGCACGCCGCTGTGTTGCGATGCACGAAGTTATCCTGAGAGGTAGTCCGAAGGCCAGAGGGCGAAGGTGAGCTCGGATGTGCATGTAGCGTGGGAAAGCCATGCCGGGGCGTGTAAAATTTAAATGCGTAGCCAGGTGGCCACTCTAGCTGGTGCGTGTCTGCCAACTAGAGTGAGGCTCAAAAGAGCACAAAAGGATTTCTGCCTAATGTTTATTACTTTGGTCTTGGTTTAAATTTATTTTGTCCTACTTGATTTAGGTTAAGCTTTTTAATAATATAACATTAAAGGCTTATTCAGACTCAAACAATATTTTGTAGCAACAAAAAATAACAAACAAATGGATAGAAAATTGATCTAAGCTAATAACAGATGACCATGCCACTCAGCTCACTTAAACTGTTTAACAGTGTTGTATATACACTATTTGACAAAAAAATAAATAAAAAAAATAAAGAAATATGTGATAAAGAAAGAAATATGTGATATGCTGCAGAACTCTACACCTAAAATTGTTTACATAAATGCCTGAGAAGAAATACATGTAGTCCGACTAGACACTGGGTCTTGCCACAAGATGGCGTAAAAATGCTTCTCATGCTTTCTACACCGCTCACAAAAATTTGGGGATATTTAATGAAGGGATATTTCATTTTGAAACATCCCCTATATTTTGTGAGCAGTATATATCAAGAGGCAACTTTTGGGTAACGTACCTCTTGGTGAGAGGTTGTTGAATGCTCTACAAAAACATGCCTGTACAACACACTCAAATACCTTTTGCCCAGTTGACAGATTTGAAAGGGGGAACATGATTGGACGAGAAGCGTTCAAATGGTTGTTTTTAATGTACTGGCCACCATTTAAGCCATTCTGACCTAGCTGTTATGACGTGTGGTTCCATGAGGGCATACAAACTTGGAAAACAGACTCTGGATGGCCCAAACAGACCACCAGTATGTGTGTAACAGTGTGTAACAGGATCATTTGATCCACTGTACCACATTCCACTGAAAAAAATATGTTTACATTTTAGGCAAAATTTAGGAAATAAATCGCTTGTTAATCAAAAGTTGCTTTTTATATTTAGTTTTTTTTTTTTTTTTTTTTTTTTTTTTTTTACAAGAACCTGCTAAATGATTTACCTAAGCTACTTTACTTGTTTCTCAATAACACACTAGAAATATTCCCTTAAGCAATGGATCAACAGACCTTTGGCCTCCGCCTCTGAAACCTCACACAATGTCAGAGAGAGACAGAGTTTATTTGCAATTGCAGGATTGTTGATGATGTTGCCCTGAGGCAATTGTCTTTCTGTTTCCCCCCTGTAGAACTGGCTTGTGTGGGTGAGCAGCATAAAGAGACTTTCCAGTGTGAGCTACCTCCATGTCATACAAAAAACACAGTGTATTTTAAATATCTGGCAAAACCCATGCTGCCATTTAAATGGTGATCACTATTTTAGACTAACGGGTGGATTATGACTCCTACAGACTGCCAAAGGGATAGTCCTAACATAGAATGTGATCTGCTGGGGGAGATGCTATATTAAAAATTTCTCGCGAGCTGATATTCATTAATCAGATTGAAAAGAGGGCACCTTTGTTAGAGATTAGTGATGGGAAGGTAAATTCAATTTATCAGACAGATTCTTTAAAACTGCCTGTCTTAATGAAATGAGTGCGTCTGATTCAATCTGTTCCTGGCAGGAATGGGGAAATATTGAAAGTGTCATGCGGGATCCAACTTCTGTTCTCTATATAAAGTACCTAGAACCCAGCACTGTCTGTATAAAGCACTCCAGATCCTTGTAAAATAGAATGACAAAGCTAAGTCATTAAAAAAAGTTCTCTTTTTTGTGTTTATAAGGCCATAGTTTTCAATTTCCACAATTGCTACATTATGATTTGATTTTTGCAGCCAGCCAAGCAGCATAAGCATATTCCACAAAAAGAATCTCATACACGAGTACCTAGACAAGTGAAGCGGAAGGTAATAAAGCACAGACAGACAGAAATCTGGCAAGTGGCATAGCAGATGGGGTAGATGAAGTGTTCATAATTGTTCACTAGGCATAGATGTTTATATGTCCGTGTTTTACAAAACCATGACATGCAGAGATTTCCAAAGACCAGAATGAACTCATTTGGAAAGTTTACATGTACAATAAATACACTTATCTGTCCTTTATGTTTCTATTTCTATTTACATAAACACCTAACATGACAGGGATTGAAAGTAAATGCTAGCAATCATGAACTGCATTTCTCTCTGTACAAGGGATGTCATTCCAGTCTCCTCTATCAATTAAATCAACAGTCAGTCTCAGGTAAATATCACACAATATTAATAAAACAAAACATCCTTTGTACGCAGCATACAGTACGTAGCCCAGAAACAGAGGATGCCATTAATATATGCAAGTGTAAGGTTTATTTGAAAGGAAATGTAGTTGAAACAATTTGGGGATCCACAGGTCATTAGGTTGTAGTGTTTTAAAGTGTTTTAAAAGAGCATCACAAGTATTTATTCCAGCCCTGTAAATGCCATCTGGTTTCACTGATGACCTTCCTTTTTCAGTTACAGTGGGTAAGTAATTATTGCACTCAAATGTGAAGCTGTGGAGTTAAAATAAATACTTGTAGATACCTTCTGGAATATTATTACATTTACCCATGTTGGCGGTCTTTGTTATCCAGACGGTTCTGCTGCACCATGGAGGGATTGGAATCTCCAGCCTTCTGGTCATGAGTCTTAATGCCCCAGAAAACCTAGGTCCTTGATTGTTTTCTAATTAGGTTGATGCTGGTCTTGTGGTTGCACAACCTGGAACAAAAATATTAAATAAATGGTCATTTTGGGAGAAATATACTGTCATCACAAGACTATTTGCAACGGCATTTTATGTAATTTAGCAGAAGCCCTTATCCAGAGTGACAATTAATACAGTCCTACAGTCCAAGCAATTATGGGTTAAGGGCCCTGATCAGGGACGTAACTGTGGCAGAGGTGGGATTTAAACCCTGGACCTTCTTGTCCATAGTCCAGTACCTTAACCACTCGGCCAGATTCAGTAGATTCTCCAGAATTTTCAGTTTTCATCTAGTATTAATCTTTGTTGGAAGCACTCTAGATCCAAACCCCTGAAACTCTAATAACTAAGATTGAGTTTAACTAACTAAGATTAAGATTAAGCTTAGGCTGTCAGGAATTATCTGTACATGCTTCCCCTGCTTTAGAGGCTACTTTTGGGAAGTGTACCTCATGGCAAGAGATCAGTGGCTGCTAGAAGACACTCGGGACATTTTGCACAGTTAACAGATTTTTACAGGGAGTACATCATTGTACGGAGAGAAGCAGGACCACCCTTTATAACAAATTGCTTACCACCAATTCACCAATGTGAAATTTGTTTTGTCATCAACGAGGAAACTGAACTTCCATAGACTGGAACCATGTCATCTTCAGCAACTAATCTAGGTTTTGTTTTTGAGCAAGCGTAGGTCAGGTTCTACTTTATTGGCTTTGTGAGTGCTCCAGGCTAGAGGCGATGTATTAAGGTACTAGAGCCTCCATTCAGTTGTACAGTTTTCTCTATTAAACCTATACTTTTACTCCAAGTTATTTTTTACGTCAATGAGAGGGTATTCTAGAAGTAAGCCTGTAAATACTTTAAGTTTAATAAATGGCCTTATTTATGAATAAGTAATTCACACCTATTGTAAGATGCAATTGATCTGTTATTTAAAGACCAAACAAATTTTAGTTTGAAAAGGGTTGTTACCTAAATAAATGGATGTGTGGTAAAGTCCTTCAGATAGATAATGACTATGTGGATTTCATGGTCAGTTCAAGGAGAAAGTCAAGTGACTTAAGAATTATTACAAAACATGTCTGCCAAGAAATGTGTTTAATCCCCAAATCTAAAACTGTCATCTCCCTGGGGACTTGCCACGGGGGTCTAGGGTCTGATCACTTCTCTGAATGTGTGCCAAAATAGAATGTCTGACCATATGCATCAACAGCTGGAGACTACACACAACTCTCCAAAAGAATCCATTCCTACAGGCTGCCTAGCAGAAATACACAAGCTCAAAATCACAAATTCACAGACAGAAAGCCATTTTCTGAAAATATGGGTTAGTGGCAAGCAATGCCAAAATGACACAGGGGGAATAGCGCATGAGCTCAGGCAGGTAGCAAGAATGCAAATGAGTTCATTTATAATCTCTATAGATGATGCAGCTCATTTTCTCAGAAGAAAAGTGTGTGTGTCTGTGTGTGTGTGTGTGTGTGAGAAGCCACACTTAATCACAGAGTATAAGTAAATGGGAAAAGCTGAAAAACAGACAGTGATTATATAACTCTATTAATGTAAAAACCTAAAGGAATAAAGGGAATAAATCTTTGGAACAAATTGAAAAATCACTAAGGTGGTAAGTTATAAGCATGGTGTATGAGTATTTCTGATCATGTAGTTCCAGTCAGAGGCCCAGAGTTACAACCAAAAGCAAAACACAACCATAAAAAAGGGAAAAAAATAATTGTTTTGTCTACAAAAATATGAAAATAAGTAGAAGCAAAAAAACAAAAAACTTCAGTTTCATTGTGCAAGTGTACAAGTGCAATGTGCAATGACAATAAAGTTCATTCATTCAGTTGGAACTGGTATATCACAGCAGGGCCTGCAACCCTGGCCAGATCTTACGTCGTGTGTTGTGAGATTTCTTACTCTGTGTTGTTACATGATGGGTCCTCCCAAGGTGTTTGTACAATTCAAAAGTAATGCTTCTCAAACGTTCTCTCATATCCTAAGACTTCGAAGTTTATTATAGTTAACTAAATAAAAAAAAACAAAAATACACTTAGTGAAGTAAAATAAAATGTCAGACATCGTAGGTCACACCACTGCACTGGTGTTTTAGCCATTCATTAATGCTACCCTGCTGGCTAGACTGATGCCAGTTTAGAGTGACCATAAGACCTAACAAATATGTCTTTGGACTGTGGGAGGACAACAGAGTACCCAGAGTAAACCCACACAAACACGGGGAGAACATGCAGACTACACACAGAAAAGACCCAGGATTGTCCACCCTTTGATTGCAACAGGGACCTTCTTGCTGTGAGGCAGCGATGCTACCCACCAAGCCACCGTGTAGATATACTAGCATTAAATTAACTACTGTAAAATGAAAAAGCAACCCAAAAGTAATTTCAGCCTTTGTTTTGCTGTGATAAAAATATTATCTTGTGACTAAAATATTTGATGAATCCATCATCCACTGTCCTCTAAGGAAGGAACGGTTCCACTATCCACTAACAGGAAGGAACTCCAACAGGAAGGAACTCCACTATCCACTAACAGTCCCACACACAACATTTCTGTACCCTTTAACTTTTTAGGTATTTTTTATTATTTTCTCAGCGGACAAAGATGACTATGTGAGTGAATTTATACCTATAATTACACCTCTTTTTTTACACACAGAAGTGGCAGCACAATGAAACAAAAAGTTATTGCAGTTGCTACTCCCCTCCAGAGATCCCTGGTTCAATCCTGACCTTGGACTCTGTCTGTCCGGAGTTAGCATATTCTCCCCGTGTCTGCATGGGTTTAATCTGGGTACTCCCACATTCCAAGCACATTCCTTAATTAACTCTAATTAGCTCCTGTACATATGTCTTGCTTGTATAAATATAATACTTCTCTCATGAATTGCCATTGATTCGAATGTGATGTTAAATAAATAATGTATTAATTAAATAATCATTCAATTTATCGATTCAATTGATCAATAATCAAGTAATTTACATATTGAATTTCTACAGAAAGCTTATTTATTACAACAACTAAAAACTAAAATGATCATCTGATTTTTAAACAAATTATGTTTTCAAAATATGAAAATAAGTGGAAGCAAAAACAAGAACTAAAACTAAACTAAATCTCAAACATAAAAAGAAGTTGAAAACCAAAACAATATGGGCTGTCCATTGCAAAATTCTTACTAATGTTACAAATGTGAGGTGTAAAAGCATGTGTCAGGAAAGAGGCACATCAGCCACCTGTTTTCTGACAGTTTAATTCTACTGACCGAATGTTGACATTCTCCTTTGTACCCTTGAAAATGTCACACTGATAATGAAAATCAAATGACACATCTATATTTCCCCAACCAGCATGCACAGTGCAAATTTCTTCTTCAGTAAAGCCTTGGCCAGTAAAAAATATCAAAAGCTGTGAATGATAAAACTAACAATTCTGGGGTATTCTGAGGTGCTGGTTTGTAACTGGGAGTAAACTAAATACAAAAAGAAGCTGCATCCATGCTGAAGGGTTCATTATAGGTTCAAGATTCTGTCTGTAGGATCTGTGTGGAAAAAAAGATAGCTCTGTGTCCAGTCAATAGAGCAAAAGACTGTGGTGCTGCTCTGAATTAAACTACAGAATGAGCCTCATTATCACCATAGGAACAAGTAATAATGAGAGAGCGAGAAGTTTCCTGTGATGATCTTGTCACTTTCTTTTTGTATCCAGAGTTTATGCACAGTAATTCTTAGCGCTTGAAACGAATTAAATTATTGCTGCGGCACATTAGCCTTTTTCATCATTAAATCTTTTCCATCAAAAAAGCAAATAAAACAATATTCCATTAGAATGAACTGTGAAAGAGTGAGAATCCATCAAATCCACTGCATTTAAGAGCTAGCATTTATTGCTGTCGTCATTGTTGATTTTATATATACAGGTTGCTTTGTAGCATTTTCTAGTGTCATGCAACTTTAAAACTGTTCCTTCAATGTGTTTTCAAACTTGGTTTGAGCAGTTGTTCACACGACTAGATCTTTTTTGCAGGAGAACTTCGTTTAAACACCACAGCCTACCTGGGTAGTGTTGCTGACCATGCTGCTGAATGCTGAAATCATCTCAAAAGGGTTTCTTAAACATGATAATGAATTGTGTTTGCACTGGTGCTGTACTTGCATCCACTTTCACCAGATCTCAATCCTATATAGGACATTTGGGATGTGGTGGAATGTTTCACATCAGAGAAGTGTCGACAGATGACTGCAGCTGTTTGATGTCAACAGAGACCAAAATCTTGGTGGAATGTTTCTAGAAGCTTGTTGAATCTATGCAGTTCTAAAGGCAAAAGTGTCCAACCTGGTAGTAGCAAAGTGTACCTGTTTTCAGAGTGAAAACACAGTTCATCAAGTGCAACAAGAGCAAACAGACGCCTACAAATGTCATACAAATGTACAGGAACCTTTCATGCAGAAAGCAGTGTTATTTAAAAAAAGACGTTCTCAATCCTTTTTGAAGAAAAGCACTTAGCATTCCTGACATTTAAGAGGCTTTGAGCAAACAACACAATGAGAATTTGACTAGCTAATGTTCTCATGGATGAAATAGTCAAAACATTACCTTTTAGATATTTGTATTTGGCATACACATGCATATGCAGAGGAAAACATAACATCCGGAATGAAACTTGCAACAACATTAGGCCTATGACACATATAAATAAATACATGGATAAATAAGTAAATGCATATAAATCCATCCAACAGCCAAGCTACAAATGGAAGAGAGACAACAGGGCAATAAAACACCCCTGTACGATATTTCATGTCATGGTATCAATTTCTTCATCCTCCAAGAGCTGCCTGCATACTCTCACCACATGAGGCCAGGCATTGTCATGCACCAGGAGGAACCCAGGATCCACTGCATCAGCATAGGGTCTTACAATCGGTCCAAGGATTTCATCCCGTTAGCAGTCAGGGTGCAGTGTGTACTTCTAGGGATAAACCTCAACAAACACTAATGTACAAAACATTATTTTAAATGCAGCATGGCTTTAAATTAAAGCAACCCAGTAGCCATAATTTATAACTTAGCTAGCAGGTAAACTAATGGCCTCAATTTTTTTTATTTAAAATATAGTTCACAGACTCCCGTCACGTTTTATTTATTTTGTATGAATGAAACAGATCACTCATGTTGAGTATTTACTTCATTAAAATGGGGTTTAAAAGAAAATTATTATTGTTACACCATTGTTAGCAAAGCATGCTAACCTAAGCCATCGTCTGCAAAAATACTTTAAACAGAGGCTCTGCTTCAATAGTAAGACTGTGCAAGTGGAAATGCTTTGTAAAAGTATATTTAAACTGAGATAACATCAAATATTGGGACAAAACTGTGCAAAAGTTTATTTTTTAATACAGCATGGCTTTAGAAAAAAGCAATCCAGTAGCCATAATCTACAAATTAGCAAGCAGGTAAACATATTTTTATTTAAAACTTTACAGTTCGCAGACTCTTTTGTGAAAATGAAATTACTATTAATAAAGCAGATTTTAAAATTATGTTTAGTATTTACTTTATTCAAATGGGCTATATACATACACTTATGTCAATGCCAATTTATGGTAATCAATTAACCTAACAGGTATGCCTTTGGACTGTGGGATCCACAGGGAGGACATGCAGACTCGACCCTGGGATTCAAATCAGGACCTTCTTGCTGTGAGGCAGCGATATGCTGCATTAGTCGCAAGATCATGCAAGTTCAAATCCATTTAATTACCAGACGGATACATTATATACTAACTATTGATTTGTGTTTAACGCTCTGATTTATTGCAGACAGAATAGTGTGAGAAAAGACTAGGTGGACAAACGTCAGGGATAACATTTACAGCACCACCATGCTTCTAAAGATACAGCTAGAAGAAAGGAAAGAGAAATGTTAGGGGTCAGTGAGGTTACTGCAGTATGAGACAAAGCCTAGACACATAATTGGCAAACTCATAAACTGTAACCTTCAGTCCTCTGTGTCTGTCTTTATTCTGCTGCCTCCCACACAGGAACATACCAGTGGATTATTATATTTTCAGCTAGATTGCCATCGAGTGTGTATGCTACTATGCCATTAGTTGAGTCATGGCGATTGAATATCATACATGAAATGTAGCACATCTTAAAGAAAAAAGGCATTAAGAAAGAGGCAAAAAGAACATTTTAATTTAAACATTAAATCACAAATCACAAATCGGTCTGTTTTGTACATCTAAATGGATTTCATTTCCAAATAAATGCCTGAAAATTGCATGTTTTAACCAGCAGGTCCATGTTCCACTTCAAATCATATCAAAATGTATCTTATAATGTATCTTATGTACAGGTAATTAACCTGTACATAATATGTATTATATAAAAACGTTTTATAAAGAGACTTTATTACTTATGTTTATATTTTTCTTTTATTCATATCTATCTTTCTCATACTTGCTATTTCTTCGCTGTAAATAATAAAATAATAGAAATATATATGAAATATATTTTTAAAGGTTTTTTTCAAAGTGTATTTAATTTAGTATTTCTATTGTATCTGACCTATTGTATAGCATTGTATCTAATGTATCTAATTATTCATCCATTTTCCTAACCGCTTAATCCTTTACAAGGTTGAGAGAGTGCTGGTGCCTAGCTGGCAGCGTAGGGCACAACCCAAGACAGGGTGCCAATCCTTCATTGTTTAGTCATTAGTTTAACTACTATTAATGATACCCCTAACTCAAGATGATAGAATGCTATTAACATAAATTTAGAAATCTAAATTAGGAACTTGACAGTGCTGGGATATTAGGTCCCTAATTCATTACCAATGAAAAAACAATTAGTCCTATAATAAAGTTATTGTATCATAAAGAAACAAAGCAAAATGTAGCATTTTGAAGAATTTATTTTGTATTGCAGTGTGTATTGTGTGTGTGTTAGTTTACAACAAACTTTTAAAGGCAAGTCACACACACTTTTGACCAGAATCATGAATTTGGATGGACTTTTCACCCCTAGTACTTTCAATGAGGGAAGGCTTTACAATACCAAGAGATAAGTATTTGTATTTAGAGTAAAAAAAAAAAAAAAGAAGGAGGTGTGACAGAACGCTCTGTAAATAGAAGCACAATGCGAAATGCTAGAGGAAGAGAAAACTTCTCAAAGGATAACAAGACCTTGCAAAATCTCTAGAAAATGCTCAGATCCTCAGACTAAGTAAGTTATGTGCCATATACAGGATTTTGTTATGGCCTTGTTGAATTGTGTATGCTGCATCCACTACTAAAAGAATACAATTGCAACAAAGGTAGTAGAACTATAGGTTACTTACCTATTATCTTTTACTGAACTCCTTTACAGAAAGCCTTTACAGAACTTAGGTACTGATCTGGGTCATAATGTCGCATGTTTGGTTCCCTTAGCTAAACAAGGAACACACAATTCCACTTGCAAACTATCACTTGGATCCGGTATTGTACAGTAGAGGCATGCCTGAATAAAAGTTACAAAAATATGGGACAGATTTAGAGTGACAAGGGTTCCTCTGAGGTGACGGGGCATTTTATGCTGTGTTCACGTGATCAGCGCTTAGATCACTCCAACATGACCATGACCTACATTTGAAGTTTGGCTGTCAGAGCTGCTGAGAGACAGAGCAGAGAAACAGCACACTGACCATCTGTTTAGCCGTAGGTATCACCTATTCAACCTCACATAGCTGCGCACACACACCTGCTCGCACGTGCACACAGTATTTGTATTCCTATCATTAAAAGGACTTTGCACATAATATTACTACACAAAATAACATCTACATCAGAAAAACTTACATTTAACGTCAGCAATCTAAAGCAAAGTGTTCTATTCTTCATTTTTAAAAGAAAGTTGTATTAGATTTAGATGAAATTAAGCTTACATATTGACTGTGTACCCAATAAGACCTCTGGGAAAAAAGTCACCTTGTGTGTTTAAGATCGGGCTATAAATACTGCAACTAAGGATTATTTTGTATCAACTAATATGGTGTGGTTTGTTTTTTTTTTTTGGTTTAGACGATTTTTAGCTATTTTTGTCATGCAAACCATCTCTGCTTCCAGCTTCTGCTTTTCCAGAAAATGTTCCATAGATAGACAAGACACGGTCAGTGAAATATTTAGAGGAGAACAAGTAAAAAGCTGGGTGAGATGGACATGTTAGCTATATTTGAAATCTGAAGAAACAGCTATCAGAAAATTGTTTATTTGGCTTCATTAATGTCGCTATCGGCAGGTTATCTCAAGACTAGTTTTGTATATAAACACACTCAAGTCAATGCTAATTTCATTGTTAAGTTAACATGCATGTATTTGGACTGTTGGAGGAAACAGGACTACCTGGAGTAAACCCACGCAGACTTGGGGAGGACATGCAGACTCCACACAGAAAGAACCCAGGCCGCTCCACCCTGAGACTGAAGCCAGTACCTTTTTGCTGTGAGGCAGCTGTGCTACCCACCGAGCCACTGTGTTGCCCTTATCGAAAAGTAAATATGTCACTGCTGATAGATTACACTGGTCCAAGTGGAAGGTTTGGAATGTTTTACTGCCAAGCTGTTCTTCGTGACTGGACAAACTACACTCTGGAGATTTAGTAGGACAGCCACACTAGTGGGGGAAATAAGAATGCCCAGTGGCGAGGCTTTAATTTTTAGCTGTGACTGTGTATTGCTGGGTGAGAAGATTTTACACACACAAGTGTCCATCATACTGTGCACGAGGGAGCTACCTAGCCAAATTTAGTCGCAATGTTCATTTAAGTTGTGCCTTCACAACAAAAATGGGATGTCTTTTGGTCCATTGTTTAGGCTGCCTTCTAATCTGTGAAGTGGACCAGGGCATAAACACACCCAAAGAGACTAATCTCTGTATCTCCTCTGGAGCTTCAATCACGCTCAAATAAGCATGCGAACACAGGCAGAAAAGCACACACACATACACACATGCAGCTGCAAACTGCTGAAACTGGAATCCAATTACAGCATTAACACTCTGAAGCTACCTCCAACACACATCTGCTCACCTTTCACAACTTACACCCACTATAACAGCTCTCACACAGACATCCCTCAGAGGTTGTGCATTATTTACTTCAATCTTTGCAATGACATGGCCCACTCTACTAATGCAACCGTAATGACAAATTTATGTTCATGTAATGAAATCGTTATATCAAGCAGAGCCTCCACTGAGGCAAAAGCCCACATTTTATCCTCACTGGGGTGAATACCAAGAGACATCATCTCCAGGGCTTCACTTGGCATTCTGTACCACAGGGCTAGAATACGTTCCAGCAGTCTTACTCACTAATGCCGTTTGTTTGCATCCAGTGACTCAGTGGCTAAAATGGCCTCCCTCCATCTCTGTCATCCGGTCTGCCTTGGAGGGACGAAGAAATCATGAGAAACGACCTCTTTGGAGACAAATTGGACCAAGGCTGCGGCATGAACGTGCAGCATAAAGTGCCTGGCACTGCCATTGCAGGCACAGAACTTAGACAAATGAGTAATACAAAAGCCTAAGACAAAATGCAATATTTAAAGTGATGGAGATCTTAGTGCTTTCTATCCAACCCCTGAAGCTCAAGGAATTTTAAGGTCTAATGAACTGGAGCAAGTGATTAAACCTCATTCGTGACGCACAGTGATTAATTCTGGGAGGTTTTATTGGCTCAGTCGTTTCTGGTACTTGATATTTCTGACCACCTAATGGAATGCATCAATCATAATTCTGAACTGAAATTTTCCAGTGGCCTAGCCCCATCAGTTTGTCACAGTCAAAGTTAAATTATTTTCTTCTCCAAGCAACTATTGCTGCAGTGATACAGTGTAATGGCAGTGTCTAATAGCCCTGAGGGGCACAGATGAGCTTTTTACTTGGGTAATTGGCATCTGATGATTGGCTGTCATTGGAGCAGATGGTGTAGCTGTTTTAACAGCGATTTACTGCAGGATACCTAGCAAGCATTTATAACAGGTAACCTGAGTGTGTTTATACCCTCCGTGAAGACAGGTGTAAAAAAGGAAGATGGATGTAACTAGGAAGGAACAGGTTATTTCATCATTATTATGTAAATTTAAGCAACTTAAAATTTGTAATTGCATGATGACATGTGATAAAAAGCAAAAAAAGGATATAAAACATTCACTCTTTCTCTCAAAATGAAAAAAGTCTAACTTTTAATTTAAACTAATTTAGTAAGGCCAAAAAAAATCAATAAATAATCATTAATTATAATGATAATTAATAATTTGCAATTATCTATGCCACGTGTCAAAATTGTTGGCACCCCTGTCTTATAGGAGAATCGCACACTGGTCAGCTGTAACAAGATAATCATTATTATTGAGTTGGAAAATGAAGCATTGTCTTAAAGCAGCTTTGGAATTGTAGATTATGTTCTACTATCCAATACCAATCTCAAAACGAGCAAGCCTTGGGTGACAGTGTAAAATAAAATCTCTATAAGAAAGAAATCTTGACAGAACCAACACTAAAAAAGTCATATCCTTCTTGGGTGGTTTAGATGATTGCTTGTTTATTTGGATTATTTACTGTTGCCATCAGCATTGGCGGCCATTTTAGTGACACACACACACACGCAAGGTTACGTCTATACATAAGGTTATTCACAAAAAGGACCCAGGGACCTAGTATTGATCTAGTCAAATAAATCTGCACTAAAAGCTCAAAAAACAGAAACTCTGATGTGTGTGTAGTAAAAATGTTCACTTACTGGTGTGTTGATGTGCCTCTGTGTGTAGGATCTAAACTTGATTTCAGAGCATCCACACCTTGTTTTATTTTTCTCTGAAGGTTGGAGAGACCCAAGGTTAGATTTCATGACCTGGTTTTGGACACAGGATTGGAGATGGTGCATTATAAATACGGATCAGCGATCAGTGCTGCACCAACGTCTGTGCCTTTGGGCCTTTGGCTTTGCTCCAATGATCATTCTAATGACCATTTACTTACAGAGCAGATGGACACACACACACACATACACACATTTTTTCTGTCATTGTGAGGACTATCCACTGACACAATATTACTGTAGCTAATTTATTCTAGACCACATCTAGCCCTCACTAGAACCTCAGGACCCTAAAGCAAATCTCTTGGCTTTCGGGGTTTTGTGTTTTCCAAGAGAAAGTTGCAGCTTTAGTTTAAAAAACGAAACTGCCCTAATGAGGAATCTCCACAGAAACAATGTAACTAAGAGATTTTAAAGCAGTTGTGTTACTTTCTAATCATTCTTGTATTTTCTCAAACATTTCATTTAATATGTAATATATTTATATATACATATCTCTATATTTTAGACAATAGGTGCTATTTGCACTTGAAAACAGAATACAGGAATAGGAATTCAATATTTGTACCCAGATTAGTTATTACAAATCCCCACTGACTGACTACAGTTTTCTTGTGCAAAAGATCTGGACACCACTGGTCAAATACATGCTGCTGAAATAAATATAAAAATTCACCACTCGAGGTAACACAAATTACTGCACACATTTAAAATCTAGTGGATTAAAAATGGAAAATCCAGTGTAGTGTTGCATACACAGATGAGTGATTTTTCTAAGGGCTCAGTACTATATGATTGTGTTGTTAAAATGTGAAATAAACTATGGGAATCAAAAGTCTGAGGCCACTATTTTTGTGCAAAACTCCGAGCACTATGCATGGCAAATAGCACACTGCTTATCACCTGGTTAATACTATCCCTATGATAAAGCATGATGGAGATTGCATCCTGCTATGGGCTTCTCATCAGAAAGGACAAGAAGACTGGTCTTAACTGAGTGGAGACTAAAGGTCAAATAGAGAGGTCCATGAAGAAAACCTACTCCAGAGAGCACAGCAGTTCACCCTGAGAACGTGACAATGACTGGAAATATACCACAAGACAGCGATGGAGTGGCTTTGGATAAAACCTCTGAGTGGTCCAGCCTTAAACTCTATAGACCATCTGTGGAGATATTGAAAGCTGGCAATTCACAAATGCTTCCCATCCAATCTGACAGAGCTTGAGATGATCTGCCAAAAGAAATGGAGCAAGCTGCCCAAATCAATGTGCATAAATTAAGCGACTTACCCAAGAAGAGTCAAAGATGTAACTTCTGCCAATACGAACTTCTACCAAGCACTGGTTTGAATACTTATGCAAATTACTTGGTTGCACAAACTTTCATTATTACATTACATAATTTGACATTCATTATGGCTGTACATTTATGGATCAATTAAATAATGAAACCTAGAACACAACAAAGTCTTGAAAGGTCTGAAATACTTTCTGAACTCGCTGTATAAAAATAATTTCCCATTAATACTTTGTCTTCTCTCTGTATCACGTACAATGTGCACCAGCAAGCATTGAGTAAAACCAAAACATTTTCCCCTGCCTCTCACTTACTTTACACTGCCAGCTCTTTTATTTTCCATAATAAAAAGAAAAAGAGCAACTCAGAGAGAGGAGGGGGTCTCCAGAGGAAATGCATTCCTCTTTTCTTCTTATCTTTTTTTCATTTTCTCAGTCCCATGAGCAAAGGACGGTTGAAGAGACCAGCCCTTAAAGGGAAAACAACAAGTTGAAAGAGTGAGGGGGAAAAAGTAGATAGTGGTTCAGGATTAATTATTCTTCTCTTCCCATGAGACGACCATGTGTTTGTTTGTTTTTAGTATTCCTCTGGAGCAGTGTTTACCTTCTCGAACCTGGCACTATGTGTAATGAATAGATTCTGTGGTCAAGAAGGTTAATATGAAGATAAATCTTTGGAAGCTAAACATCGCCTATATTAGCTACAAAGACCTTTTTTCCTTATATTTTAAATGAATGTGCCAGTAGGTTTTATCCTGACTGTCAGAGTTACACATCCAATTAGTGTCTAAGCAAAACATAATTCATGGAATCAATGCGCCCATATGTATATTAAGACTGTATATGTACCCAGTCTTTCAAATAAAAAAAACACACTGCTCATAAAAATGAGGGGATATTTCAAAATGTATATAAAGTGAAAAAAGAAGCATTTGATTTTATTTCATTAAACAAGATCATTAAAAAAGCAAATGAAAAGTCAAGGAAAGTTCGATTACGCAAATCAGATTTAAACTCAGTGAAGGTAATTGAGTAGGAAGTGATATATATTCATGGGGGTGAACAGAAGCATGTATAACTATATGAGAGTGCCCCCACTGACTGTTTTGTAGGGTGTATGGTCCCCCAAGAAAAACAGGATCAGATCGTCCAACAGATCTTGTGGAATCCTCTTCATATTCCTTTTAAAATATCCCTTATTTTTGTGACCAGTGTATTTCTAAAATGTGATGCTCTTTTAGCAGTCCATCATCTGTCTAGCCAATATAAGGTGTAAAAACATGGGCTTTGTAGAGATCAAGGCTTTGTGGCCAGGAACAATAAAGCTATTTGTGTTGGGGGGATGTGTCCAAAATCCAGTATCACAGTACAGTATTTTAATTTACAATACAGTATTTCAGTAAGATGTCTTAATTTATCAATTTAAAATAATATATTTTTTGGGTTAATTCAGATAATCTATACAATATATAAACCTAAAAATAGCAGCAATAAAACAATAATAAATGTACAAAGTTCACCATCTAAAATACCAAGAATTCAATCTGTTTGTCAGTGGCATCCTGATCAGTTGCCTTACCCAGAATTCACTGGGTACATTCACAGGCATGCCATGGACATGACAACAGATTATAAATGCATCCACCAACAGAAAATTCTAACTTGTGTGGCTTCTCTCTCTCTCTCTCTCTCTCTCTCTCTCTCTCTCTCACACACACACACACACACACTTTAGGGATGCCAACTAATCTAACAAGGAGAGAGCTCAGATACTGGGGGAACATGCAAACTTCACAAGGAAAGTGGCCATGAGTGATACCCATCTCAATTTAAAAAACAGTGCTATAAAATCTAATGGTAAGTGAAATGACTAGCAAATTACGGTAGGATTTTCAAAAACAAAACCCCATTTAGGATTTACATATGTAACACACCAAATAACACATACCAAAGACTTTGGGATGGAGATCTGCGGAATTCAGCCCTTTAATCAGCCCGTCATGGTCTTGGGCACGATTAATAAGCTCGTAGTCTCCCAATGCCTTATCTGAAATGAAATGAAAACCAATATGGAGAAGAAGTCTGTGAGAGCAAGGCCCCTTGATGTGACATAATAGATTACTGCTCCTTTTCCATTATGGTTATGGCAAAGGTCAAAGCAGATTATTTCCCCAGCTGGAATATCAATGCTGGATCTGACTGGTCTGCCGATCTGAAGGAGAAAGTGCTTCTCAGATGGCATGAACAAAGTCGCACTCTGGCCAAATGGTTTTGTAACTGTTTTTGAAACTGTACTGTAGTAGGTACTGGATTCTAATGATGCTTTTAGAATATACTGCATGCTGGCATTTAGTAAATTGTACATATAACAAACTGTAACGTTCAATATTGTGCCAAATGCCATGCTTAATTATAGATTTACAGTAACTCTTTAGAGTAATAGTTGGCAAATTAGTAAGAAAAATAAGCAGTTCTATCATGGTAAGTCATATGGCTCAGAATTCTCACAAAAATGCATAAAAAATATGGGTTATAGATATGAGTTGATCCAATAAATGACAGTCATGAGGATAAAGCAGTTACTGAACATATATTTAAGTACAGTCGAATTAGGTTAATTGGACCACCGGTTAATGGGACCAGCCACTTATTCGGACCAAATCCTAAAGTACCGAAACAAATCCTATTAT
>JAVSBV010137980.1:0-16620 GCA_033117975.1 Parotocinclus spilosoma | reverse complement strand
CGTTATAAAGGCATGCACAAATTTTTCTGCGTCATGCAGAGACATAATATTTCTTAACTTAGCGATGTTTCTGAGATTGAAGAAAGCTGTCCTTGTAATTCAGACGCTGTGAGTCAAACTATAACTGTAAACAGAATTGGATTATTGAGTCAGTAAACAAAAACAGACTTGTTTTCTAAACAGTACATAAAATAGACGGCTGGCATTGTTAATCTGTCATTGTGGGTTTTTCTTTTTTGTTTTGTTTTTTCAGCCTCCAAATTATTCCAGTTTTGAACAGAAAACCTATCCTCCCATTGCACTCTGTTTGTGTATATACGTACCTTTTTGTTTTTTTAATTAATTACGCCTGAAATGTGATATTTGTGGACTACATTGCTTACAACATTTTGGAGTTGTCTCAGTTGAGTGTGCATGGAATATAGATAGATAGATAGATAGATAGATAGATAGATATATATAGAAATGTGATATTTGTGGACTACATTGCTTACAACATTTTGGAGTTGTCTCAGTTGAGTGTGCATGGAATATGGCGTAAAGGTTCCCTTACATGAATAAATTAGTGCGCCCGCTGTTGCAGCATGCTATTTTCTTATGTCTTTTTTAATAAATGTGCCTGTTCCTTGCATGGTATCTCAGACAGGAAAAACATACTTTTGTCATCCAGTTGACACAGCGATATATTACGCTCGGCTTTACTGCAGCCATGATGATAATTCACATTACAGCTACAAAGGAATTAATCAAACTACCCAGGTGCTTATGCAGTGCCTTGGTTTATCCAAACCAGGATACTGCAATGCTGCAAAGCTCAAATTGTACGTCCTCATAGATACGATTAAAGCTCTGATTCAGAATGTCGCAACACATCTGGTTTTTAATTTACGTTACGTTTTCTTATGCCTCCCCGTAGCAGAGTTCCCTTCATTTGCTCCATGTAGCTCTCGGTTTCAGAGTTAAATCACTGAAGCTTAGACTTCAAACTCCTTCCTAGTCCTTAAACTCCTTTAGATTTGTTTTAAGACTTTAATCAAACACTGATCTGTACCACATGCTCTTCAAGAGTCAAGCGTTGCCTGACTAGGGCCACATCACAAGACTAAAGGAATATACGCATCAAGACTTTTCTGTGTACTACCACACAGGTGGTGGAATGAACTTGTACTGGATGTCTGAATAACAGAGTCTGTTGTTTTATTTAAACAGTGACTAAAGACTCACCCCTTTCTGCAGCCTTAAGCTGCGATTCCACTTGCGCGTTTAAAATGAAA
This sequence comes from Parotocinclus spilosoma, assembly GCA_033117975.1. Taxonomy (NCBI): domain Eukaryota; kingdom Metazoa; phylum Chordata; class Actinopteri; order Siluriformes; family Loricariidae; genus Parotocinclus; species Parotocinclus spilosoma. The sequence goes on along the minus strand of JAVSBV010137980.1, from coordinate 15,346 downwards.
TAAAAATCTCCTTTTATTGTTCATTTCCTTTAATTACTATGTGTTTTTTTTACATATAATGACGTATGTGCTGGCGTAAGGTCTCTTAAAACGTAAAACTTTAAGTCAATCTCTATAGGGGTGTCTGATTAATACTGGAAATTGAAATGTAAGTCTGTAAACAGCAATTTTGGACCCTTAAGCAAGGCTTTTAACCCTTAGTTGCTTAAGTCTTACTCTAAAGTTGCATCAGTGGTACATTTATCTGTAGTGTCTGCCAAATGCTGTTAATAAACAATATGATGGCATTATTTACTGTAATTGTACAGCTGTAATTACAGTTAATTGTAATTAAAATGAATCACAGCATGAATGACCTGGGTTTAATCCCAGGGTGGATTGCTCTGGGTCCTTTTTGTCGGAGTCTGCATGTCCTCCCCGTGTCTGCGTGGGTTTACTCGGGAAAGACGCGTTAGGATTATTGGGGTCTCTAAAGTGGCCCTTAGTGTGTGACTGTGCGCTTGTGCGGCCCTACGGTTGTTCTTGCTCTTGCACCCAGAGTTGCCCAGTGGGTACCGGCTGGCCGCGACCTTTTGTGGATTAAGCCGAAGACGAATGAATGTAATTAAATTTATATTTGAACATGTGTATGTAAACAATTCAACAATCTTTATTTGTTTCAGACCTCCATATTTAAGTACAGGAATGCACCTTTACCGAACATCCAGTCAACATCCGTTCATTTTCACTACTGAGGTCTTAAAAATTATAATATATTTTAATAAAAATGTCATAATTCTCAATCTTGTGGCCATCACAAGTAGACCCCCCCCCACGTCTTTGGCTGGTTTTTTTTATTTATTACTATTTTTTTTACAAAACTTTTATTTGAAAAACCAAAATACAACAAGAGGCTTGCTGTAGGCTACAGAGGTTAATATTAATATTAATTAATGTTGTAAATGATGTTTGTAAGTGTTATTATTGTGAATTTCTATACATTATAAGCTGTTTTCAGCTGTATCCCTGATGTATTTATTTATAATATGCAAAAACAATCTTGTGAAAATATTTACATTAGGTAATGTGCGGTCATTGTCCATTTTGGTCATCTTCCTGTTTCATAGTACACAATGCGGTCGTTAAATGATTCCTGTATAGTTTCTTAAGGACTACAACAAATTCTACTAACTACTTTAAACATTTGTTTTTCTTTATATATCTGTTGTCCTGATTTGTCTTCAGTAATCAAACATATTGTTCTGTATGTTAGACTTGGGCTGTTTTAAGTTGCACCTAAAAACAAGTGATTAGATAAAGCCATGACCCCACAACTTCAGGGTGAAATCTTGGGGAGGAAAAGCCACTGATAGATTGTGATGGATGACTGTGATGAAAGAGAGAATGATGTCAGTATGCTGGAGGATGAATTATGGTCAGGTCAGGGACTGGTCTGCTGAGCAGTGGCTGGTCTGTTTGTAAATGTTTTTCAGGCACAGAACTAATGTACAACTAGAACTAGCTAAAGGTACTGTCATGTATAATTGAAATACATGAACATTGCCATATGACTGTTCTCTCTATGACTGAACGCATCTGTAGATATAGATATCATTGTCATAGCCATGTTTTGTTTTCTTGCTTTGCATTTGCTTGTTTTTTCCAATTTCAGTACTTCTCTGTTTAGCATATATTCATAGCTAAGGACTGAAGAGCTTATGAGAGGCGTTTTGAATTTAAGTAAAAAAACATTGGGCAGCACGGTGGCCTGGTGGGTTGCCTCACAGCAGGAAGGTTCCAGGTTCAATCCCAGGGTGCAGCGGCCTGGGTCCTTTCTTGTGTGGAGTCTACATGTCGTCCCCGTGTCTACGTGGGTGTACTCTGGGTACCCACAGTCCAAAGACGTGTGTTAGGTTAATCGATTAATCTAAATTGGCATTGACTGTGTGTGTTTCTGTTTGTGTGTGTGTGTGTGTGTGTGTGTGTGTGTGTGTATGTATATATTCAAAATATCAATACATTTTTACTATACTATTACTGCACTAATACACTGCTCACAAAAAATTATGAAATATCTAAATATGGGATATTTCAAAATGAAATATCCCCTAATTTTGTGAGCAGTATATTTTATCTTGGGTAACTCAAGTGCATGTGTTGTGCACTTCATCCACCACTAATAGTGTGTGTAATACATGCCAGATTGACTTCTCTAAAATGCCTCTCTGTGGGCAGTAAATTAATGTGTGTGACTGACTGCCATCCTACAAATATGTCTGCCTTGTGCTCAGTGTTGCCTGAACATTGTCTGAACTGAACATGTCCCTCACCAGAATGAAGCACTATCTGAATATGAAATAATGAATTGCTTACCATTTTTCTGTGTTCAGGCTTTGGCTCATAAGACTCTTGTCTTATTGCTTGGTGTTGACCCATCCAAACAGCTGGACCATCCACTGCCCACAGCCCATCCACATGTGACCTATGCCTATATGAAGTATATGTGGAAGAGTACCCGGAAGGTAAGGCCAACATTTAAGGTTTTCTCTTGTCTGGTACACACAAGCACGAAGCTGAAGTCAAGTCGTTGCTTGACTCTTGTTCCCTTTGTTTCTGGTTTGGTTTATGGGTTTCTGTGTAACCTTGGTTACTCACTTGTTGTGGTATCTTTGCTTTGCTAAATGAGCCAAAGACATTTCATATATACAAACATGCAATATAATTCCAAAACCAAAGCTCCACAAAGAGCCATCTGTTTTCACGCTGGCCAGTTTGGACACCTTGAGCAGACAGCTTTGGTGTGTTGAGGTTAAATGCTTTTCTTACATAACACACGAGGTGTGTTTGGAGCTTTTTTGGAAGCTGGCTATCGAGCTTCAGATGCATGGAAATTACTTCATTATGATAATTGTCTGCTGTTCCGGTCCACTGCGAGTGAGTTTTGTGATTCCTGGGTGAAAAGAATTCTGTTTATAAGCCAGATGGAGACATGAAGGACAATGATGGAGAGTTGCCATGTCGACCCCCCATCTCTTGATCTTGTGAACTTCCTCATTTGTACATTCTGTCGTTTGTTATTGTCTTGACTTCAGCTGATAATTATGTAATACCTCTATGGGCAGATGGAGGAATCTAGCTCACGTCCATTAATTATCCTTCTTTTTCTCACTGTATATTTGATGATCACATCAGCTCACATGGACTGCCATAACACTAGAAAGCTCAGAATTTCAGAACTACTTGAACTGTCATGGTGGTTATTATCACCTTTTAAAAATAGCATACTTTTATAATATAATGCAGAATAATACAAATGCATTTCTGGTGTTATATGAGGTTGTAACAGTGTTAGAAAGACTATGGTAAGTCATTATTTACATATAAATAAAAATGAAGCATTCACTACTATTTCAACAAAAACCTGGCTGTTACAATTATTATGTAATCACCTAATTGCAATTATTTAAGTTAAGCACAATTCATTGAAAATATGTAGGACTACAGTAAACTGTAATTTTTCACAGTTGGTCAATTGCAGCCGAATTGGAATTAGGTGTACTGGAGTGAGCCAACTACAGTCGATTCCGGTTAATCGAACCACATCGGGACGCGATGGTTTTGGTCCTAATAACCGGCTGGTCCGATTAAACGAACATGCCCTTTGTTACAAGACGGGTGCTATGTAACATATTAAATGTTTATTAAACCTTTATTGTGCATTTTACACATATAGCGAACGTACAAACAAGAACTACTGTTATCTTACGAAATTTGTTAATTGAAAAATAAATTTGCAAACAAGTTTTTCGAAACGATCTAAAACACAATGTATAGGTACTCAGCATGCGAAGCATAATACTGTAAAAAAAAAACAAGTTCTTACTAAATTACAGTCCTTGTTTGAGGAACTTATCCAGCGTGATATGATCCGCTTTAGCAGGGGCTAAGTGGCTTCCTTTTTTTGTAGTAAATGGAAATGTTAGGTAAAGACCTGTAGGTGGCAGTACAGGGTAGAGTTTTCAGGTAGTGATGCCAGAGACGAGGAGTTTCTTGGGATTTTACATACGGATATTACATACTGTACATGTTTTTGGTCCGATTAAGCAGAAATTTGGTCTAAATAAGCGGAATAGCATTACATGTATTTAATACGATTTGACTCGGTACTTTAGGATTTGGTCTGAATAAGCAGCTGGTCCCATTAACCGGTGGTACAATTAACCGGAATCGACTGTATATCTAACATACAGCCTTCGTAGCTTTTTACTATCCTCCTAGACTATGTTATGGGACGTATTCCAGGTTTGCAACATGTGTTACCTATAAATTAGAATGTCTAAGAAATTTCAGGTTTCAGGATGCAATACTTGATTGTAGATTATTTCAGCAGTGCTAGAGCATTACGCACAAAATATTCTTTAATTCCAAAGTATCTGAATTGAACTTGATCTCATGTCTCTAGTAAAGCCAGGTGGTCTCATGAGATTTGTATTTATTTGTGTACTTGTACAAAGCAGGGTGCAGGGACAGTGTGTGTTACTAATACACACTGTTTGTTGGTCAAAAAGGTGACCCTGGGTATGGATGTGCAGTCATCCCACAAGTTACATATTAATGATGCATTATCACGATCAGCTATCTCCATGTGGAAATACTGGACAGATGTGTTAGCAGTCATCCTTAATCCAGCTAAAGTGTATTCCAGGACCACTAATGGATGGAGGAACTATGTAATTGTAGCACCATAAAGGTATTATGAAAACCCTTTTGGTCATGCAATTACCAACCAGTTTACAAGGTACGCCTTCCTAATATTTTACCACTTTTAACTTAAGAGTCGCCATAATTATTTGTGCCATAAATACAACAAAGTGCTGAAAACATTCTTCCAAGACTATAGTCCATAATTACATGATAGCATCACTGTAGATCTCTACATGGCTGCAGATTTGTGAACTGCACATCCATGATGTGAATCTCCTGCCCCACAACACCCCAAAGCTGAATTGAGATCTGGTGACTATGACCATTTAAGTACAGTGAACTCAAGAAACTGGTTTTAGATGACGAGTTTTGTGACATGGCACATAGAAGATGGGTGACACTGTTGTCATGAAGGAATGGACATGATTAACAACAAGACGGATCTGGCATTAAGAGCCCCAAAGCAGGCCAAGAAAATATCCCAAACACCATTACACAGCCTCCACCAGGCTAAACAGTTAATACAAGGTAGGATGGATCTATGCTTTGTTGTTTACACCAAATTCTGACTCTACCATCCAAATTTCACTGCAGAAATCAAGACACTTCAGACCAGGCAACGTTTTTCTTTTGTCCACTTTTGGTGAGCCCACATGAATTGTATTTTCAGTTTCTTGTACAGTACTACGCTTAAAAGAGTGGCACCTTCTGTGGTCCTCTGATGCTATAGCCCCTCTGCCTCAATGTTTGATGTGTTGTGCATACAGAGATGCTCTTCTGCATACCATGGTTGCAACGAGTGGCTATTTTTCTTATGTTATCTTTCTAAAAGTTTGAACCAGTCTTCACCTCTGAACTCGAATGTATATTATATTTTTTAGAGCATTCTCTATAAACTTCACATTTCTTCCCCATTCTGATGCTGATGTTCAGTAGATCACATTTACACACATAAACACACTAAATGAGCTGCTGCCATGTGATTGGCTGATTAGATATTTGCATTTGTTTTAAACTATCAGTGTAATAAATATTGAAAAAATTTATAAAATAAAAATAATCTACACTGAACTTGTTGCATATATGACGCAGTATATCAAAGGTAAAGTGGCACATAGTTTAATAGCTTACAACATTACATTTCTCATGATTATTCAAATGCATACGTACATTAACTTACAGTACATTAAATGTTTTCATTATGTGCCTTTATTCACTTTAGAATGATCACAGCTGCACACTCCACGTGTGCTGATCTAATTCAACGCTAGTATGCCCTTTAGTGGTGCTAATGAAATGAACAATTATTAATCTTTCTAGTACCTTTGTTTGTCCTTTATGCCCTTCAGCAATGGTGTAAAATAGTCTAATTAACAGTATGTATTCATAAATAATGTCAGACCCCGTATTTGTTATCACATACTGCTCCTGTGGATCAGACACAAGATCAACTACTGGAAACAGCAGTTCCTGGGGACCTGTGTTCTAAACTTAGAAGGTCAGATGCTATGAAGTGTCATATTTTGAAGCAGCTGTATCAGGTGGTTTTGGTGGCTGAGAATCACACTGCAGAAGGAAAGGCAACAACACCATGCATGGAAGGAAGACATGCCACTCTTCTTCCACATAAGTACAGTATCCATAAGTGATCTGCCATATGACAGCAATACCAGTGCAAGCATGGTGGCTTGAAAGATGATGGCCATGTGCCGACAAACTCAAATTATTAATTATGATATGAGTAAAAAATGAAATCTGATCTGCTGATCTATGAAGCACATGACTGTAAATAAAACATTTTTCCCTAAATATGGCTTTAGGAACCCATCAAGGTGTCTAATGACTAATTACTGTAATTGCAGCAGTTCCCCTGCAGCATGTAATGAAATAAGAAAAAAATAACACTGCACCCTGTAATTCGAGTCAAAATGATATAACAAATAAGTCTTAAATCTCCACAGGAGACCTACTTCTGAGCATTTCAAACATCCATTCAATTAATTCAGCTGTTTTTAATGAAAATCATTGCTAAACCCTTTCTAGATAAAAGATCCATTCACATCTCTGCATGAACTGTATGTTCACTGACTGCACTTTATTAGCAGCATGCCATTAAAACGTGGTTTGTTGGGTCCTTTAACTGACAGATCTTTACATATACAGAATTGATGACTACTCTGCACAGAGACACTGTAATTAGCATGTACAAGGAATGAAAATGTTTTTCTTCAACACAGAAGTCTTCCTGACTTGCTCTCGTATTTTAGGAGTAAATGCCACTTTACTAATGAATCACTCCATGTATATAAATAATATATTTTTTTATGAAAAACTGTCATTTCTATTCAAGATTGTACTTACTATGTTAACGGTGTTTTAAAACATTTCTGTTACGCTCAAGTTTTCACAGGTAATTTGTGTGCACTACAGTGTCACAGCAAAAAAAGAGCAAGATTAGGTTTAATGGTGCACTATACTGCCAAAAGTTTGTGGACACACATATTATGGTCTGTAAATGAAAATATTGCTAATGGAATGGCTACAATAATTCAGAGCCTGTATCCCAACACTGATGGCTGATCTTGCAGTCAAATCTATTAAAAAGCCTTCTTAGAAGAGTGTCACAACAAAGCCATGCAAAATTTTGCTAAATTAATTGTTTACAGTAGTTAACAGGTAGGATTTTGTTGCTAATAGTAGGCAAGAAAATTATAAAATTATACCCAAATTATTATTAGCCAGAATAGCAGCTTAAAATATTGGAACAGTTTTTGTGTCTTTTTAAACCACTTACCCTGCTCAGAGTTGTATAGATTGGAGATCACAGGGCTCAGTTTTAACCATGCCCTCCACACTCACCAAAAATCACATTCGCAACCTTGAGGAAAACTGAACATACATATCACAAGTACTGTCACTGCAAAAAAATGCAAGGCTTTTTCCCCATCCACAGATACAATCAGCTTTTTCTCTGTGATGCATTGAAGGTTCCCAAAGTACAAGGTGCAGAGCAAACAAAAATACAAACACTGTTTGCCTTTCAGTGGATACAGAAAATGCACCAATATCTTTAGAAGAAAAGCTTCGTCTCCCTTCAGAGGCTGTCACCCCCACATTGGTTGTAGATGTTTACAGTCATGGTCAAAACTTTTGAGAATGGCACAAATTTTGGTTGTCTAGAAAAAAAACTCTAGATTGTGAAGAGTGATTAGATGAATTGTGAATAAATGCAAAGTCATTCCCTGCCAAGAAAATGATCGTATCACAAAAATTACTGCAGTCCAGCTATTGCTAAATGGCCTGCTAACATCATTAGAGTGATGATCTCATTAGATCAGGAGAAAAGGTTAATGAGGACAAGACAGATAATATCACTTTGTCATGCTGATTAGAAGAGCAGATTGGCTGCTTTAAAATGGTAGTAGTGCTTTGAAGGAAACATGTGCAGTCATCATTACATTGCATCAAAAGGATTTCACAGGCAAGGACATTGCTGGTTTGTAAGACAGAACCCCGATCAACCATTTATCGAATCATCAAGAACTTCAAGGAGAGTGGTTCAATTGCAGTGAAGAAAGCTTCAGATCTTGCTCAGGAATGTCAGAAGGCAGGTGCGAGTGCATCTGAATTCACAGTGAGCTGGAGGTTTTTGGAGGATGGCTTGATGTAAAGAAGGGCAGCAAAGAAGCCACTTCTCTCCACGAAAAACATCAAGGACATACTGACATTTTGTAGAAAGTATAGGAATTGGACTTTAGAAGACTGGGGTAAAGTTATTTTCCCTGATAAAGCTCCTTTCAGACTGTTTGGGACATCTGGAAAAATGATTGTCTGGAGAAGAATAGATGATCGCTACCATGAATCATGTGCCATGCCAACAGTGAAGCTTCCTGAGACCAAGTGTGGCGTAGCTTATTATTAAGGACAGTGGGTTCACTCAAAAGTTTAAATAGAACGCCACCATGACGAAGGAATGGTATCAAAGCACCCTCCAAGAGTAACTTTTCCCTCCCAATGATCCAGGAGTAACTTGAAGATGAACAATGGGTTTTCCAGCATGATGAAGCATCATGACACAAGCCAAAAATTAAAGTAATAAAACTGATGAGCAGGAAAAAACAAGGCCAGGAAACAATCCCATTGAGAACAAAAACCCAGAAAATCTGATCAACTCCCAAAATATGGTACACAGTACTTAAACAGTTTACCATATTTCGAGATACACAGTACGGCAACAGTTTACCATATTTTGGGATAGACAGTACGGCAAAAGTTTACCATATTTTGGGATAGACAGTACGGCAAAAGTTTACCATATTTTGGGATGCACAGTACTGAAACAGTTTACCATATTTTGGAATACACAGTATTGAAACAATTTACCATATTTTGGGATAAACAGTATGGCAACAGTTTACCGTATTTTGGGATACACAGTACAACGTCAAACTGTTGCCATACTGTTTATCCCAAAATATGGTAAATTGTTTCAATGCTGTGTATCCCAAAATATGGTAAATTGTTTCAATACTGTGTATCCCAAAGGACATAAATGAATTGTACAATAGTTAAACTCTACACTGGAACTTATTGAAGTGAACAATGTCTTTCTCTGAATAGAAATAAGTGTAAACACTACCGATCGGGCAACCCTGAAATCAGACGCGTGAAGCAGCCATTCTTCATGACATCTGATGTTTAAGGCAGAGCTAAATAATACATGACTGACGTAAACAAAAGTGCCGAAGGCTTTGGTGGATAGACCGAGAGATGGATAGGATTATTTCTCTGTAATTTCCTGTCTGCATTCCTTTCTCATTTGGCTCAAACGACATTTTGAGATATTTAGAATTTATGGTTAACATCCTAAAAATAAACCAACAGAGGGTCAAGTACTGGCACGAAATCCGCTGGCATTATGAGCAAGCATGTAACATTAAGATCTGTATTTTTAAATAACACAGAATTGGCTGTTATTACAGGCTGCAATGATAATATCAACACTTCATGAATGCACAAAATGGCTGGCTTGATATGGATACGATTAAATAGTCTAATTTCTTGTTAGACATGTCACATTGCTGTATGATTTGCATAAAATCACTCCCCAGCTACAAGGGTATAAAATGGTAGATATTTCCAGCATTGTGGTGAAATTTGTTCCCCATAAAGATTATATAAACAACACAAACACTCATTGTTAAATACTGGTATAACTGATTGTAGCAATTGGTTGGTAGTCTCGGTTTAAATTCCAAACAGAAAGCAACTGCAAACAGCAACAAGTGACTGAGCAGCTTTTTGACAAAAGGACAGTTCTGAAATACTAATATCAGTTAACAATTTTAGTATCAACTCATCCCTAGTTACACTAATATTTAAATTGTTTCCTATTTTGTAGCCCATACACCATGAACCTGACTATACTGTAGGTACTGTATAAATTTTTATTTAGAGTAGCAATGTCTATGTAATCGCTGAAGTTTTCTAATTAAGAAAAAAAAAATTTGTACCTTGTGTGATACCTTGTACTGAGTCATGCCAGAACAGCTGTGTTCTTCTCAACCTTTATAATAGATTGCTTGCAACCTATTTTTTTCTTATTATTTTTCTATTTATACACTGGTTTACCTTTTTAGTGCTTCTGATCTCTGTGACTTACCACACAAGTTTCTAACTTATTCTGTTGGTTAATTAAATCAGATGGCTCTAATGGGGCGAAAACAGTCTGCAGACACCAAACATACAATTTATCAGATTATTGATTTTATAATGAGTCTGATTAATATATTTAAGAAAAATCCAAAGTGTTCAACCCTAATAAGATGAACAAAAGTAACCAAAACAAACTAAACAAACATCCTGGGTTCTTTATGTTTTCACATCTTGGCCAAAGAGCAATGGCCCTGTAAGTATGTTTCAGTAAAACCTATTTGTCATTTTTATGGATCAGTCAAAAATGTAGAGGGAAAGTTTCATTTGATTACTTTATTTTCGTCAAGACACTGTTTGCTAGTGCTAAACTCTTTTATTAAACACTATGCGTGGGTGATTGGAAGTTCATTTGTGATTACATTATCTGTGTCATAGGTACGACTATATTTTACTTTACATGAAGGAGCAACCACCCTGAAGCCATGTTAAAGTTCATCCTTGATTAACTTCGACACACAGCAAGTGGTCAAGTAGCTCAGTGTTTTGATTTATGGATGTTGTCTCACAAAAGCCTTATTATCCAATAAACTAAGGATTTTTTTTAATTAGCAACATACTGAATAATCAGCAACAGTACAAAGTTATGACTTTCTCATTTATTGCTCTCTTATGTAATACTGTCAAATGGTAGCTGTAAAAGCTGATATAAGAATACTTAAAAGATCTATTTAACTATGAGCCCCTGGCACTTTGGATTGACCATTAATCCATGGCTCCATCTATTTTTTTCCGACAACAATATACACAGGTCTTCTAGTGACTTATGTGCAGGCTGACTTAAGAGGAGACTTATAGCCATAATAATATGAGACATATTCTATATCTCGGCTTTAAAGATATAATTCAGTATTTCAGATATACTGTATATTAGTTAAGTTTCCTGTTGAAATGTAGCTTAATTTAATTTAGTCAGTCTAAAGTACCTTGCAAAATTGTTTTTTACTTTCTCTCATCCATACTGAAATCCTTTGCGGTTAACTCGGAATGTATTTATGTCCAGTGGCTGTCGATTTAACACTTACTCTACTCATTTAAGCCCAGTTGGGCATAAATGCACACAATTTGACCTGGCTACTGAGTCAAAGAGAGTCCTACCATAAGTTCTATATTATCCGTTACATACAATAAATCCCAGTGATATACACTTAGTGGTTATTAGTGACCAGCCAGTCTCGGTTAAACACCAATAAATGTTCATTTAACTATACAGACCCTGCATGGGATCGGGTTATGCAGATATAACCAGAGGTAAAGGTATTGTTTATGGTAATGCTAGGTCCTATTTCAAGCAGTATGTAAGGTTTGAGAGTCAGAGCTTGGACTGATTAATCGAGAGGAGTCCCATAGTACAGTATTAAAGTATTTCTATTGCAAAGGCAGACACCATGTACAGGCCACATAGCCAGATAAGACAGAGTCATGGTCACGGTTAGACTGAAGCTCAGCCATGACAAGGATCCAACTGAACCTGATTGGATTCTAGGTCTGAAATAAATGCCAAACGAATGAGACGGGTATGAAACAGAGGCTCACCGGCTGGAACGAGAAAATAAAGAATGTATGTGTGTGAGGGAATGAGACAGACATTCCCATAGTGACGGAGTGAGCAAAGCCTAGGAGCAGCACAATATTTTAGTGTCACAGGAATATCGGTAATGAATGGAAGTTGGTTTTGCATGCATGATTAAGAAATGTATATACAGTATCTCACAAAAGTCAATACACGCCTCCAAATTTTGTAACTATTTTATTATAACTTAATAAATGGATATGAAACTTCATTACATTATACAGCTTGTATAACAGTGTAAATTTGCTGTGCCCTCAAAATAGGTCAACACAGCCATTAATGTCTAAACCACTGGCAACAAAAGTGAGTACACCCCTCAGTGAAAATTGCCAAATTGTGCATAAAGTGTCAGTATTTTGTATGGCCACCATTATTTTCCAGAACTGCCTTAACCCACTTGGGCATGGAGTTGCCAGAGCTGCACAGGTTTCCACTGGAATCCTCTTCCACCCTCCATGGTGATTCTTGTGCTCCTCCACAGATGCTTAGTTGGTTTGGAGACATACTTGGTAAGTCCAGCAGTATTACCCTGAGTTTCTTTAGCATCAAAGTGGTGTCTTGGAGGTGCGTATAGGGTCGTTATGTTGGAATACTGCCCTGCGGCTCAGTTTCTGAAGGGAGGGGATCATGCTCTGCTTCATTATGTCACAGTACATCTTGCCATTCATGGTTCCCTCAATAAATTGTATTCCCCCACAGCCAGTAGCACTCATGCAGGATAATTAATTATTTTATCTTGGTCTCATTAGACCACACAATATGGTTCCAGTAATCCATGCCCTTAGTCTGCTGGTCTTCAACTGTTTGTAAGCTTTCTTGTGCATCAGCTTTAAAATAGGCATCCTTCTGAAATGACAGCCATGCAGACCCATTTGATACACTGTGAGGCGTATGGTCTAGCTCTAGTAAACTGACCCCTCACCCCTTTTAACCTTTGCAGGAATTCTGGCAGCACTCCTACATCTATTTTCAAAAGCCAATCTCTGGATATGATGCTGAGCACTCAACCACTTTGGTCGACCATGGCAAGACCTGTTCTGAGTGAAACCTGTCCTGTAAAACTGCTTTATGGTTTTGGCCACTGTGCTGCAGCTCACTTTTAGGGTGTTTGCAATGTTCTTATAGCATAGGCCATCTTTATGTAGAGCAACAATTCTTTTTTTCAAAAACTCTGAGTTTTTTGCCGTGAGGTGCCGTGTTTAATGTCCAGTGATCAGTATGAGACAGTGTGAGTGCAATAACAAACAAATTTAACACACTTGCTCCCCATTCACATCTGAGACCTTGTAACGATATTAAGTCGCATGATACCAGGGAGAGAAAAAAAAAAATACTCCCTTTTTTGGCAGCGGTTTACACAATATTGGCTGTGTGTTGAGTTATTTTGACGCCACAGCAAATTTACACTGTTATACACACTAGACCGACTATTTTACATTGTAATTAAAGTGTCATATCTTCAGTGTTGTTCCATGTGAGATGTGTACTAACCTTTGTAAGATACTATAGAATAATTTTGGCTTGCTAGGAAAAACCCTGCTCTTAACAAAAATTTAGTTTGAGATAAAAGATAAAACAGATCCCTATGACAAACTATTTTAATATGGATTATTTAAAACAAAGCATGTGCTACAATTATTTGTAACCCTGCATTTAATCATCCTCCTTGTGCATGGGGGCAATTTTCGGTCCCCATGCAGGCAAGTTTATCACAGTTCCACTCATTGTAACTTATACCTTGCCCTTACTGAAATATAAACATTTTCAGGTGTTGCTATTCTTTATATCACTTGCCTAACCTCTTGTTTTTCCCATGTTGACAAATGACTTAAGAGAATTTGACCGCAGTACATAGACACAATACACACTGATCAACTTAAATAGTAACATATGAGTGGAAACATACACAGGTCTTCTGGTGATGTGCAGGCTGACTATAGAGGATGCTTGTTTCTAAGAATTTCCAGGGGTGACTTCCTAACTGATTAATTCTTCAGAGCTGATACTGTGATAGTGTTTTTTTCTTATGGCTGGAATATACTGTTATTAGTAATTAAGCCCAATACATAAGTTTACTTTATTATTCTGATTGTTGGTACCTTGTTTAAGGTTACAACATTCTGTCTTCTCAGCATTTCTAAAAATCTCAAAAATAACAACACAAATAACAATTTTAGTTAAACCAACAGCTAATACTATTTGGTCAGTCAGTTACAGACTGAAGTTGCCACATGCTCATGACACGGTGTGGAGTGGAATATGGATCGGCCCTGTCCAGCCCATGATTTAACGACATCAATATCATACCTGATAACGATATACGCCAAGACCCATCTCTAAATGTTATTTCAATACTGAGTCTGTAGACCATCAAATAAATCAAAGACATTTTCAATATCAGAATGAAGTCAAAAAAAAATTTGAAACCCTCCATCACTCCTACTGGCAGTGCTCTGACTAAGTTCCACCACATACCCGTGCCTTTAACCCCTGTCTGTTCACCCTAGGCAAGCTGACATTTAGATGTTAGTGTAGAGCAAAGTAGTTACGCAAAATATGCCTAGCAATATTAGTTTATACTCATGTTCCTAAGTGTAGTTAATTAACTAACCTTATCATACATCTTCAGCTAATAGGCTTAAATATGCATATGAAATGAAACATGTAAAAGATGAGGGCAGGTAAGATGTGTTACCTAAATACAGTGTAGTGAAAAATGTAATTGTTAATAAATAGGTTTAAGTAGTCTTCTGACTACCATGTAAACACAGTATGGTGAAACACTATTACTGCTACATCAAAGGAACTGTACAGGTTTCACTCATTTATTATAGTCCTAGGAGCTTTCATTCAAGAAGATAAACACTTGGCGGTTAGGTGAGACAAACCTATGGCTGCCAGTCCCAGAAGGGTCAGGTGTTTGATGTGATTACTAGAGGCATTCCAGTCTCTATATCTCTCTCAGTCAGACATATTTCACCAATTTGTCGTGTTGATATATACTGCAAATGATGACAACACCAGTGGGGCACAGAGGGTGCTGTTAATTGTACTTGATTTTAATAAATACGAATAATTGATGCGCAATTACACTTAGAAGCCTTTAAATATGTAAATATGCATATGCACTGTCATTTTTTACAGTAAGAAGAAAATAGGTACATGCTGACTTTGCACACGAGCTGTGTGACTATACACAGGAGAGTGTACATCAGAGGTGGGGGACTGGAGTCGCGATTTTAAGGACTTGAGACTTGCTTGATGAACATTGATAAAAGACTCGAATTGACTTAGACTTGGAATTCATGACTTGAGACTTGGCACAGATAACTCGAAATGACTTGTATTTTTTATTAAATGTTTGTATTTTGTACATAC
>JAVSBV010137955.1:0-16622 GCA_033117975.1 Parotocinclus spilosoma | reverse complement strand
CTCCGTCCGTACCGAGCTTACAGCACCAAAATATCCTACACATTGAGTAGCTACAACAGCTATTTACTGTAAATCATCATATTTTATCATTTATAAAATTCCTTTTTTAGAATTATTTTTTTATATTAATTATATATATATATAATATATATAATATATAATATTAATAATAATAATTCTTTTATACTTTTATAAATTTTGTGATTTTGTTTTTATATAAAAGTACAGCAAAACCCCACAAAACAGTTAAACATTTTTTTCCATTAATGTTTTTTGAAAACCTGTGATGCACGAGTCTGCAAAAGGTGAACCGTGAAGTGGCGGAGGAACACTGTATATCCTAATTCTCCATTTGCAACATTGTTTCATGAGATTATTGATATTGCCAAAGTGTTTTCTGAAAGTATTTGGCATAATACGATTTTATTCAGGAGAAGTGCGGACTTCAGCACTGCACACACTTTCTGAGGTCAAAAGATGATGAATCATGCAACTGAACAGATACAAATGGAATCAGCATGTTGTTATGAATGGAAATTATTTTATCAGCTGTTTAGTGGCAGATGCTGGGCTACCTTTTCTCAACGATCCACAGATGGATATTGGATTCTTCGCAATCTGATTCCACTATGCAACATTGGACAGTTTATTGATTTCATTGTGCGAAATTAGTGAAGTATAATGTGTTCCTATGTTGATGGGGTTGTATTACACTAGTGCCACTGAACGCTTTTTGGAAGTCAAGCCAAGAAAGCTGCAATCTGGCAGAGACATTGGTGGGAAAAACTTCTGTGTGAGGTTGAGCATTATCCTGCTGAAAAACAAACTTGAGTGATTGCTATTATCCACTATCATCCAGTAATCTCTTTGACTATGAACCCCCAGCTCATTGTATCCCATACTGAAATATTCGGAATTTTTATGAACAGTGTATTACGTAACTGAAAGCAATTCATGTGTTGCTTATGTGCACATCACAAAAGGTGACACCGGACAGCCATCTAGATTTAGGATGGATGTAGCCAAGTTCACACACACACTACACCACTGCTCCGATCTCTCCACTGGCTCCCTGTAGCTGCCCAGATTTAAAACTCCGATACTTGCCTACAAAGCTAAAAATGGGCCTGCACCCTCCTAACTTGCAGCACTTATCACACCCCGCACCGCACCTCGCTCACTCCGGTCCTCTAGCCCTGCACGACTGGTCCCCCCGTCTCTCAGGGGAAAAGGGAGGCATTCATCTAGACTGTTCTCTGTTTTGGCTCCAGTTGCTTAGAACCTTAGTGTTTTAGCATATGCAGTAAGATAGCATGATCTATAGTATCAGATGCTGCACTTAAATCTAATAGACCAAGAAAAACCACATCTATTATCCAAAGATAATGAATCATGAATTATGATGGCAATCAATAATAAATAATGAATCAGGAAGTACCCTATTTAATTCCGTTTCAGTTCTATGATGGGGCCTGAATCCTAACTGAAATGTTTTATAAATACAGTTATATATCTTTAGCGGTAACTACAGGGCATAGACAGCTTTTTCTAAGATTTTGGAGAGGATAGGTAAATTTGAAATTGTTCTATAATTAGACAGAACACAAGGGTCAAGATTGACTTTTATAAAGCATTGGTTTTATTGTGGCACATTTAAAGGATTTTGGCACATAACCAAAGGTAATGGATGAATTTTTCATGTAATAAGCAGCGGTTCTATAATACTAAGTAATAATTAATTTACTAAATATGTAGGGATTGGATCTAATAAGCATGTTGCTAACTTAGACGAGCTAGTAGTGTGGACAGTTCAGTATTAGTAATTGGGGTAAAATATTCTAGTTCAATTACATGTTACTGTTAAATTCATGCTAAACTTCACTTCACAATCACGTTCTGTGATGGTTTTAGTTAATCTGGAGACTGAATTAAATAGAAATGCAGGATTACTCAATTTTTCATAATGAGTAAAGAGCAATATGTAGCTAATAGCTGTTTTAGAGCCTGTTTATAGTCTGCCATGCTATCCCTTCCAAGACATTTTAAATACCTCTAATATACTTTGTCACCAATTGTGTTCTAAAGTCCGAGCTGTTTGCTTTAAGGTAGACTAGCTACAAGCCTACATCTATCTCAAATCAAATTCACCCTAATGACGGAAGAAGAGTAGCTAAGCATGCCACACAAGTGCAGCAGACGCCATGTTAATATAATTGATTAATTTAATGCACTTAGCTTTGGGAGGGGTTGTGGGTTGCTGATATAAAGTGTAATCATAGGTGACTCAGTCAATAGTACAGTAGAATTCATGCCATGGGTCGTCGAATGCTGCAGGTGGTGATCTAAAACAGTGCTTGTGTTGTCGATCGACACGCTGATGGAAAGTCAGTTGAAAGTCACAGCAAAAATTGGGAAACGACTGGAAAAGGTTATGAAATTAAACTATGTATTCATCCAGTTGAAGGGAACCTGATGATTTAACAAACACACCAAGTCAGTAGGCCCGTAAACTTTTCAAATATTGTTTAATGGCAGAAAATACAATCCACCGGTAACGAGAAGGAAAACGGTTAAGAGATTAATATACGGCGCTATAAAAAACAGATCTGGAATAATAATAGCTAAGAAATAAAACATCCAAGAGCTACAAACTGCTAAGAGCTAATCAGGGCAAACCTGTAACCAGATACATCTGACTGAGACATAAATGCTTGGCAAGTTTTCCAGCAGTCTAATATTTCTCTCTTGGTGTGTTTTTAAAAAAATGTATTAATGGTTTTTAATTACTAATTCAAAGCCTTATACTTTATATTGTGCTCAGTCAGCATTCTCACGATGTTATGCACAACAAATTGATGTAGTAGTTTATCACATTTTTGTTTTTCCTCTGTGTAAACTCACATGGATTCCCACAATGTTACTGGTAACAAGTGCCTGCTTGCATGTTGCATCTCCTGTATTTATAATGATGGTTTCATTCTTATTTCCTCTATAATTTGTCTCTGTCTTGGGATGTGGCTGTGGTAGCCTAATGGTTAAGGTAATGGACTCTGGACCGGATGCCCCGGGATTCAAATCCTACCTCTGCCAAGTTGCCACAGTTGGGTGCGTATGCAAGGCCCTTAACCCACAATTGCTTGAACTGTAAGACTGTAAGAAGTCACTCTGGATAAGGATGCTGAATGCCATAAATGTGCCTTACCTGTTCCTCTGGTTTTGGGGTCCTCCATATTTAGAATAAGCACAATATCCATTTGAAACAAATTAGTTTTATCTCAGTTGTTGCTTTATTTAGAATTCTATAGGTACATGCTAAGTTGGATGAAGTGGTGTATCCTGCATTTATTCCTCTCATTTCCAACTCCATGCTTTGAAGAGCCCTGTCCATGAGCCAAACTGAACAATTAAACAACGCACATGGTTGAAACAAAGAAAGGACTTGTCTTAACCATGGCAGGCTTTAATCGGAACTGCTAAACTGCAAGAGAGTTGCGATCTAATTATACCCAGCAGCCTGTATTCCAAAAGACAGGTAGCTCTTTTTTCATTAAGAAAGCAAAGACAGCAGATACATCATGTTGACCGGATGCATTAGAAAATGCGTGCCTAACCGGGTGGGGCGTTGGCCGAGAGGCGGAACCAGCGGGTGATGAATTGGATAGTTTAGTGTGTCATGTGACACTTGATTAGGTTCTTGCTAAAAATGCAACAGACACTTGCTCAAACGAGACTAAGCAAAGCTGCACACTGAGGAAAGGCAGATATTGTATTCATTGGCTATTAATTAGCATCACAACACACTGATTTATTGTTAAATTATTTTTGACGAAATGAAATACTAATAAGACCATAAATTCATATTTAAATATCAAGACTCAATAAGGTGCATGGCCAAACTTTTCATACAAAATAACTTTAATCCTTTTGAAAATGATATAATATATTATATATAATTTAATATATACCATTCGTTAAGAACAATGTCAGAAAGTGGGCTATACTCTGCAGTACATGCTTTAAATTCAGTCACGTTTTAATTCATTTAAAATTACCGGCACAGAAACGGTTATATGAGACTGATTGGTCGATCAGTGTATTTTATTTAAACTACTACTATAAACACATTTATTCGGTAACTTAGTTTAATTCTTAAATATAGCATACAAGGATGTTGTTTCTATTTCTAAATCTTGATCCTCACAAGTTTCTTTTTTTATAACTTTAAGGGAGTTTTTCCTTTCCACTGTCACCATAGGCTTGCTCAGTTATGGCTGTGGGCCTAGATAATTATAAGGAAAGAGTAATTTGACATAATTCTCTGATGTAAAAAGAGCTACATCAATTAACTGATTTGATCAACTAGTGACTCATAAAACTCGTAAAAATTATTTCTATAATCCTTGAATTCTATTCAGGGTCAATTAGGGTGTATCCTAACTGAAGTGGTGGTGGTGTGTTACTGTGGGTTGGGCTGCTATGAATCTACGAGACACGGCAATGTTAGTGTAAATGCTAGACTGAAAATGAAGTATGGATAACAAACTGTAAAAACAGTGTTTGAAAACTTCAGCAGCGTAGTTGTCTGTTATTACATCAACACACCAGCACTACATTATTAGTAATACTGCAGTGCTGAGAATCATCCAGTACCTAAATAGTACCTGTTCCAGTGGGAGTCCTAATCAACATTGACTACATAAAATGTAGCTGAAGAACTACACAAAACAAAGATGATGCATAGATGGATAGATCAGTTAGAGTCCTGAGTTGTGCAGTCTGGCTGCATGGAGAAATGACCAGCAAATACATTCCATCCTGCAGCATTGCAGGAGCAGCCTGCTACTCCTCAGTCCCTGTATGGAGTTTATGGAGTGGATGAGAGGGATTCTGACATCAACCTTATGCCTTTCCACACCTGTTTTACTCTGCCCCACTGAAGATTGCTTCCCATCCTTTAGTCCTCCTTACTCTCTCTGATTCTCAGCTTCAGTTCCCTTTGTAAATCATCCTGGCTAAAAGTCTTGCTTTTTCTTGTTTAACAAGGTTTTTAAGTCACCAGTGACCCTCAGATTGTTGTTTGCAAAACAGCATACAGTTTCAGAAGGCATAGCAATGTCAACACAGTCCACTACATAATATGTAACATTAAATGCTCTTAGCATAGGGGGTCACAAAGAACATCTCACATTGTTATATCACAACAGCTCTTCAGGACACTCACAACCTCAGCAGACCACTTTGGTCACCTCGGGTTACCTCAGTACATGTGGTTCATACAGATGCCTCTGATGGGAGTGTCTCCTTCACATCAGCATATGGAGGACTGTGGTAGACTAGTGGATAAGATACTGGACTATGGACCAGAAGGTTCAGGTTTACTCTCCCAAGCTACCACTGTTGGGTAGCAAATGTTTAAACTGTAAGACTGTATCAATTACAAGTTAAGTTGCAAAATGCTGTAAAGGTAAATATAGAGAGTACAATGTCTTAGTTTTCCTGGTAGGACAGCTAACATGCTACCTTAATGTGGGCAGGATGGTAGGGAGATTTGACACGATTTATTTCTCCAGATATAGCAAGCAAGGCTTGAAGGTCTGTAGCCCCTGCATGATTGTGTTGATGATGTCAAATGCAGAAATTTACACTTATAGTATAATACTTAATAATACAGTGTGTCCGGAAAGTATTCAGACCCTTTAAAATGTATCACTCTTTGTTTCATTGCAGCCATTTGCTATAACTGGCTGGGCCAGTCAAGAATGGTCACAGAGTTGTTCCGAAGCCACTTCTTTGTTATTTTAGCTGTGGGCTTAGGGTCAATGTCTTGTTAGAAGGTTAACCTTTGGCTAAGTCTGAGGTCCCCTGAGGTTTTCTTCCAGGAAATGTCTGTACTTGGCCGCATTTATCTTTCCTTCAATTGCAACCAGTCGTCCTGTTCCTGCAGCTGAAGTGCTGCCACCACCATGTTTCACTGTTGGGATTGTAAAGGGCAGGGGATGAGCAGTGCCTGGTTTTATCCACATATACCGCTTAGAATTAATGCCAAAAAAGTTCAATCTCCATCTCATCTGACCAAAGAATCTTATTTCTCATAGTCTGGGAGTCTGTCATATATTTTTTGGAAAACTCTATGCTGGCTTTCAGCTGTGTCTGTCCACTCTGCCATATAGCCCCGACTGGTGGACTGCTGCAGTGATAGTTGACCTTGTGGAACTTTCTCCCATTTCCCTACTGCATCTCTGGAGCTCAGCCACAGTGATCTTTGGGTTCTTTTTTACCTCTCTTTCCAAGGCTCTTTTCCCACGATTACTCAGTTTGGCTGGACGGCCAGCTCTAGGAAGAGTTCTGGTCGCCTCAAACTTCTTCCATTTAAGGATTATGGAGACCACTGTGATCTTAGGATCCTTGAGTGCTGCAGAATGTTTTTGTAACCTTGGCCATATGTGTCTTGCCACAATTCTGTCTCTGAGCTCCTTGGGCAGTTCCTTCATCCTCATGATTCTCATTTGCATTGACATGTACTGTGAGCTGTGAGGTATTGTATAGACAGGTCTATGTCTTTCCTAATCAAGTCCAATCAGTTCAATTAAACACAACTGGTCTCCAATGAAGGAGTAGAACCATCTCAAGAAGGATAAGAAGAAATGGACAGCTTGTGAGGTAAATATGAGTGTTACAGCAAAGAGTCTGAATACTTATGAGCATGTGATTTGTTTTTCTTTTTTAATAAATTTATAAATGTAATTTTTTTTTGTCAAAATGGGATGCTAAGTGTACTGTACATTAATGAGAAATAAAATTAACATTTTTGATTTTATCAAATGGCTGCAATTAAGCAAAGAGTGAAAAATTTAAAGAGGTCTGAATACTTTCCAAACCCACTGTATGTACAAACTCTCTGGGAAGAGAGTTTGGGCCACATGCTAGTAGTTCGATGTGTGGAGCAGCTCCTTTACATTAATGTGAAGTTTATAAATCACCAGTTTAAATGTCTGTAAAAGCCCACAATGTTAGAGTTAGCATCAGGAATTGGGTCATGTAGCTAAGTCTCAGTAAGGAACATTCGCACCAATGTGAGGCACCAAATTTCTGCTTTAAATGCTGAGTTTACATATTTAAAGCGCTACTAGAACAGTCAAACGACAGCAGAGTTTTCAGGCCAGGATGCTGTTACTGGCACACAATGGTCACTAGATGGGCCAAATAGATTGGTTACAAGATCAACTTGCAATCATTTAAAGCCTTAGTTCAATAAACATTTGCGTGTTTAGGCTATATCCGGTGTAGTGGTTATATTAGAATGCTTATTGGCTCATCCATCTTGCTTTGAGCAGTGCTGGAGAAGTAGATCTGTTAGTTCAGAATTCTTTCATTCCCGTGAAACTTATTGCATGATGTATTCGAAACAAGGACGGTTTGTATTACAAAGGGGGTGCGTGGATCAGATGTTACTAAAATTCAAAATAAAACCATTATTATAAATATTGTAAATTCGCCTTCACATCATGTTCATATAAGATTCATAAATTATATTTAATTCATTGCTTTCAGAGTTGCTATTGTGAATACATTGATAATCCCTGATCAGTGCCTCCACATCTCCTTTAATCATCTGCCAGTTGCCCTGAAAGAATATAATTTTGAATATCATTCCTGTAATATACTGTATATTGTATAGTAATACACATGACCTGCTGTGCCACCTCATTGCTAGCAGAGGGTAGCAGATGCATGCAACCTGAAGCACTGCTACTCTCATGGGGATTACATTCCAAAGTATGCACTAAGAGGCAATCAGCACTGATGAGAGGTGGTATAACAGCTATTCAGGAACATCAAACACTTGCAACCAAAAAAACGGTACCACTGCTAGTGGCACAGACATGTTGTGACTTAAGTATTTTGAAATAACGTTATAAAACAAGAATATTAATGTAGCTTACAAAAAAAATGCTAACAAACAAAACAAAAAGCAACACTACCTAAGAAATCTCCTGTCACTGGACTTTCATCATTTTAAAATCTGTTGTCATGAAGAGGTCAGAAAAACTGGTCATGTATTTCACAAATTACTGCAAATAACAGGAAAAATATGAAACGCCAATTATGAAATACATAAACAAAAATAGTGAAGCAGTTGAAGGTCAATTCACAGGATGGAGACAGAGTCCAGGGAACAAAGCAGGACAAAAACTCAGAAGAAACCAGTGTCACGTGAAAGAGCAAAGTAAGCAAGAACCTAGAAGTGTGGTGTAGGAATACCGGGACAGAGAACCAATGTACTGGATATAACAGAGCACAGAAAGTGGAACAAAGTGCAGGAATGGGATTGGAGACCAATTAATTTAATGTGCAAGAGAAAAACATACGGAACCCAAAACTATGAGAAATTTGTGTGCGGAAACGAGACAAGTCAGAAACTTTGCAAATAATCTTTAAGATGGTTTAAATAACATAACTATGACCAAGAAAAGCTGAACTAAATCAGAGAATCAGGTATCGAACAGTGGTGGAGTGCATGGTGTGAGTGTGCCGTGTCTGGAGTGAATCAGTCATTGTATAAATAGCAAAGACGTGACAAAAGACATGACCGACATAAACAGTTTAACACCATAAAGATGTAATAATTTAAATAAAGGATATAAATTACATACAATATAAGAAAACAGAGAATAAATAAGAGAATACTAAGCTATAACATGTATTTATATTGATTTATTTTTTGCGGAGTCCCTTATATTTACTTTGAGTTTTATATCATTGTAGTCAGATTGAGCCCGGGATATTTATTATTTTGTCTGATCAACTTCATATTATTTGTTAATAAATCCATTCTTGCATTTCAGGCCTGCAACACATACAAAAAAAAGTTTTGACCAGGGCAATTTCTGGTTAGGAATGAGGTACAAAAACAATACATTTATGACGGGGATTTAAACACATTATGTCAACAGGTGATTCCGTCATAATTTGGTACAAAAGCAATTTTCTGTTTGCATTTTTCCATCCTAACCTTTTTGTTTTGCATTGTAAATCCATGGAGTCCCTTATTTGGACTTTTTGCTGATAATAGTCTGGTCCTTTTCATCTTTGGTCAGGAACTCACAACCTGCATTAGTGAATAGTGATTGGTCTGACCCAAATGTCCCCAATCCTGGAGATGCCACGTTTGGACATTTGTTGACATAAGCCTTCTTTATTTGCACAGTGACACTTGAAGTTGCATTTCTTAATGTAACTTCATATTGCAGTGCTTGATAAAGCGTTGCCCATGTGCTAATATAAGTTATTGATGAAGGACGGTTGGAGGGATTGATCAGGGACCTTCCATTTAGGCTTTTACCCTTGCCCTTTCACAATTAAATTTCACAAACATTTGTTGACAAACTGGAGATCATTTTCAACACACATTTCTGAACTGTGGAAGGAAATTGGAGTACCCAGAGTAAACCTACACAAACACAAGATGGACATGCAGAAATTTGAAATTACATCATGTATTGGTTTTGTTTTTACATCGCTTGCCCTAAATTGCCTTAAAAAACTAGAAACTAAGGGAAAACATATCAAAGTAGTACTAAATTTACATTTAAATAATTCAGGATTGATACTTTTTCCCAATTTGTTTCTTAATTTAGTTAGTTTGTGTTAACCAATTACTTTATTATGTTATTATGATCGCCTCCTTGCGTCACATTCATTGGGTCGGACGCTTTATTTGGTTGTTCCTTTGTTTGGGTAGCTATTCATGTTTTGTTTCTGGTGATTGTATTTAGTTCATGTGTCCAATTTTATTGTGTTAGTTCTGTAAGTTTATTTGTTCTATTGGCTTGTCTGTTAATTAATCCCTTTACCTTCTAAGCATGTTAGCAGTTGAGAGTTAAGTGCCATATTTAAGAGACCATCAGTGGCATCTTAACAGGAACCTTCAACCTTCTATTTAATACATCTATACTAGTACACAGAACAATAGAAATCCTTAAGTCCTCCTGCTCAACTACACTACAACTACAGCTACACTATCAACAAAGATACACCATTTCATTGCTTTTTCACTTCTACTGCATTGTTCGTCATGTTTTCCAACTGTGTTGTTCTTCATTACCAGTATTTGCTATATATTGCTCTCTAAACATAAGTACTGTCTCTTCCGTGACTCTCAGATTTAGCAGTTTTAGCAATAACAGGCTAATGTCACCGATTTAAGTCACCAAATTTAAAGAAAAGAAGCAGCTGCATATGCTTAAAGACAGCATTGTTGCGTATTTATCACAGTCACATTCAGCATACTCTCAGGCAGCAAACCATGTGAATAAATGAGTCTTTTGTCATTTTAATTCTAAATATTATGACAAGTTGATTGTAAGGTTGTGACAAGCTAGGCGTAGATGGCGTGTCACAACCCACTGATTTAAACCATTAGTGGTGTATAAGCTGGAGTCTGAATAGTATGGGATGTACACAGTTATATAACGTTTCCTCACAGCCTCCATGCTGTCTTAAACTGACAAAAGCTTATAGTGGATGCACAGTTAAGTGCTGGTCTGAGCAAGTGCATTGTTTCTTATAATGAGGTCTCTAGCCTCTTTCCTGCACGCTGCACTCATTTTCTCCCAGAAGTAATCTAGACTCTGTCTTTAAGTGCTTTTGCTTTGCTTTCTTGCTTTTAGGACCAGCTGATTCATTAGCTGTTTTGAAGCCTTTATTATTTAAAGGGCAGATTGCCTCAGACTGATAAAGCCTAGTATCATCGAGTCATGATTAATAAGAGGACAACACCTGAATTTATGGCCAACCGACTAAGCTTTATAGTTGACATCTTTTTGCAAGTCAAATCTATTTGTCCTCTATTCCCTACACACTTATTACAGCACTTAAAAATGTGTATTTTCTCTGGCAGGCTTGCCTCTATTAGCCAAGCAAAGCATTCCTTTATGAGACCATTAAACAAGCACATGCAATCCAAAATGCTCATTAGAACTTAACCTTGTAAGTCCTAAAGTAGCGTTTTTATTATTCAGCCAGGAGAAATGTTCCCAGTCAGCAATCCCTCGCCCCCTTCCATTCTCTTTTTTATGAGCCAGTACAATCAATAAAGAATTGTGTGGGAGAGCTTCATCCCATTCTGAACACAATTTGTGTCAGAAAAATGTACTGGTCTGCAATGGTATATTGACTTAAAAGACAGGAAGGCGTGTTTTGAGGGGAAGGGAGGGTGGAAATTAGTATTTGTATGGGATAGTAAGTTTATGGGACATTATGGGGAAGCCGTAATGCAGTGGCAATTTTCCAGCTAATAATTACACACACATGCAAATTAACCCATGCTAACACATGCAATACTTACCGTCGGTAAAAGCAAAAATTGCAAAAAAAAAATCCCAAACAAAAATAGAATACCAAGAAGACCTTTCGTATTTAACAGCAAAACCAACGACCGGTCCATACAAATGAGTGTAAATCAACTAGCTAAGCATACCAACATCCACAATACAGCATATGCTGGTCCTTGCTGTTGAGAAATAAACACCAAATGAGCAATTCCACTGAATGAAGGTCATTCTCAACTAAATATCCTGTTACAGAAATTATTTTTTACATGTTTGTTGTTGGAAAAATGCAAAGTTTTGGTCAATTATGGTCATCATGGTCCATGCCAATGTAGCCATTTTATGTGTTTTCTAATTCAAAATTCAGCCCCGTCATATAAAGCAGCAGTAATGGGAGAAATAATAGGAAAATAAAATAAAGTTGCGTAATATTGACAATTTTTCATTATGAATGGTCAAATACGAATTACAACAAGTAAATGGCACCTATTCAGTGGAATGACTCGAAACTCATCTGCACTTAATACCCCATAATGTAAAAAAGTGTTTAAAAATGTATTGAAAAAGAAAAGCTAAATTATTGTATTCAAATAGGTATTCAGAACCTTTGCTCAGTACTTAGTGAAAGTGCCTCAGGCAGAGATTACAACCTCCAGTCTGCTTGGGTATGATGCCACAAAGTTTACACACATAGATTTGAGGGTTTTCTGCTTTTATCCTCAAGCTCTGTTAAGTTGAATTTCTCCAAGGAAGTTAATTTATGGGTAAGTCAAGGCTCTGACTGGACCACTCATGGACATTCTCAGAGTTGTCCCTAAGCCCCTTCTGGGGTGTCTTGGTTTTGTACTTAGGGTCATTATCTTGCTGAAAGGTGAACTGTTGCCCCAGTTTGAAGACCCTAGCTCACTGGATTAGGTTTTCATAAGAATTATTTCTGCATTTTGCTCCATTAAGCTTTTCATCAACTCTGATCAGTCTCTCTGTCCCAGCCACTGAAAAATCTCCTCACAGCATGATGCTGCCACCACCATTCTTCACTTTAGGGTATTGGGCAGGTGATGAGTAGTGCCATGTTTCTTCCTGACATGACATTTAGAATTGATTACAAAATGTTCAATCTTGTTTTCATCAGACCATCTTGTTTCTTACAGTCCAATAGTCATTTAAGTGTTTTTCTTGCAAACGACAGGTGGGCTTTCATGTGACTTTTGCTGAGGAGAGGCTTCTGTCGGGCCACTTTGCCATAAAACCCAGATTGGTGGAGTGCTGCAATGATGGTTGACCTTCTGGAAGTTTCTCCCATCTGCACACATTGGGTCCTTGGTCACATCTCTTACCAAGGCCCTTTCGCCTGATTACTTATTTTATTTTATTGTTTTATTTATTTATTTATTTATTGGGTAGGTGGGTCTGTTAAGAGTCCTGGTTGTTCCAAACTTCATTCATCTATGAAATATGGAGGCCGTTATTGTGTGGAGCAGAAATGTGTTTATTTAATTATTACTTTTTTGTAGCGTTCTCCAGACATGTGCCCCCACACAGTCCCATACATGAGCACTACATGTAGTACTTTTTATACATTCCGTTTTTACTTTCTCATTATGGAGTATTGATTGCAGATTGATGGGTAAATGTTCCAAGTATACACACAATACACCGCTGCTCTCCACTGGCTGCCTGTAGCTGCTCGCATCAGATTTAAAACTGATGCTTTCTCACAAAGCTAAAAATGGACCTGCACCCTCCTACCTTGCAGCATTTATCACACCCCACACTGCACCTCACACACTCCGGTCTTCTAGCACTGCTCGACTGGTCCCCCTTCCCACAAGGGGGCATGTATATAAACTTTTCTGTGTTTTGGCTCCTATGTGGTGGAATGAACTTCCCCTCAATGTTCGAACAGCTGAGTCTCCGGCCGTTTGAAGCCCATTTATTCCGCATTTACCTCTACTAAATCCCCCCCCCCTTCTCTCTCTCACTCTCTTAAAAAAATGACACACACAACCATAATAGTTTCATAACTGTATTCGTGTTTAGATTCCTGATTATTAGGGATAGATTGTTACGGATGTCTTAAAGCACTATTGTAAGTCGTTCTGTATAAGGACATCTGCTGAATACTGTAAATGTAAAACAAAACACGCTAACCATGATATCCAACAAGCTAGTATTGGGGCAGACCAAAAGTGTAGCAGTGTCATAAATGGACAAAGAGAACATAGGAAGGTGGGAGGGTAAAGATATATAGGAATGGTAAAAGTAAGCTATGAAAAGGGAACAGGTTCCAAACACAAGTGTGCAGGATGATGTAACTTCCAGAAAGACAATAAAAAGAAAATGTAGTAAAATGAGAATAGAGATCACTGGAAGGAAGGGGAACACAACACCATGGAAAACAGAGCAGTAACGAACAATGTAAGTATAAAGAAGGCTCAAGAGAGGAGACATGCATGGAAGACACAGAATGTTGCCCTTTGGTAGTTGCTGGGAGCAAAAGACTAATAGCAGTCCATATTGGGAAAGGCCAGGGACCATACTCGAGGGGGTGTGGCCTGGCAAAGACCTCTGGCATGCTAGACCCAGGCTTAAAAGTACTGGCAGCTCTGACATGGGTGATGAGGCAGGAGTGCAGGGGTTGCAGGCAAAAGATCAGAAGCCTTGAGATAATGCCAAGCTGGTTGACAACCTCGGTCTGAAAGCAGCAACTGTCCAGACTGCCAGGGCAACCTGAGCATCTTTATGTCCAATGAAAATCCTCTCCCATGGCCCCGGAAGAGAACAGGTCTGAATTACAATTGTGGAGATTGTCTGAGGTGATTCATGCACAACCACCACCCCTGGAACAGCTTCTGTGGTTGTGGTAACTTATTGTACAGCAGCTCCAGTGCCAGTGATCACAGTGACAATTAGGTCACAAAGGGGCAAGAGGGCAGCAGAGACCACCAGAGCAAAGTTACCCATCTGGTTATTCTGGCTTAGATGAGTCAGCAGTTGGATGGTGCAGATGGAGGTTTCATGGTGCATGCAGTGGATATAGGCTCCAAAGCAAAGGCAATAGACACAGGCACAGCTTCTTGGTGGTGCAGAAGAGAGGTTAGTCATCAATAAGACTGATGTAATCAGTGAGACTGGAGACTTTCAAAAAACATTTGTTGGGCCATTGTGTAAAACATAAATAAATACAAAATATGATGATTTGTAAATCCTTTTAAACCTATATTTAATTGAATACACTACAAAGTCAAGATATTTAATGTTCAAATGTTCAAACGAATACACTTTATTAAATGTATTTATTTTGCAAATATTCCAATAATTTTCAATTTGATACCTGCAACATGTTCCAAAGAAGTTGGAACAGGGGCATGTTTACCACTGTATTACCTTTTCTTTTAACAACACTCAATAAGCATTTAGGAACTGAGGGCACTAATTTTTGAAGCTTTGTAGGTAAAATTCTTTCCCATTCTTGCTGGATGTACTGTACTGTACTGTAACAGTCCAGAGTTGACATAGTTTGTGCTTCATAATGCACCACACATTTTAATGGGAGACAGGTTTGGACTCCAGTTAGGCCAGTCTAGTACCCGTACTATTTAACTATGAAGTCACACTGTGGTACCGTGCAGCATGTGGCTTAACATTGTCTTGCTAAAATAAGCAGGGACGTCCCTGAAAAAGTCATTGCTTGCATGGCAGGATATGTTGCTTCAAAACCTTTATGTAGCTTTCAGTATTAATGGTGCCTTCATATGGTGCCCATGCCATGGGCAGTAGCACACCTCCATACTATCAGAGATGCTGGCTTTTAAACTTTGTGCTGATAACAATCCGGACAGTCCTTTTCCTCTTTGGCCCGGAGGACACGATGGTCATGATTTTCAAAAACAGTTTGAATACATTTTGTTTTGTGTGCGCAGTTCCACCGACTTCACCACACACTGTCCTCCTGTTGGAATGCCTACCTTTCCACACAGTGACATTTCATTACGCACTTCAAGCTTTACTCAGTACTTCGTCCTGCAGAGACTCGTGTGTTGGGTTTACAACACAGGTCAGACTGGGCTTACTCATCCTGTGACCAGTCTGAGCATGTGCCTCACAAAACAAATGAAACCACATGTATTTTATTGGGTTGGAGCCCATGGCAGTTATATTTACAAAGTGGATTTTAGTATAATAAAAAAAAAAAAAAAATGACCTTATACAACCCAGATTTTATAAGGTAACACATGCTTTTTGGTATCCTTATTATAAATGGTAGATAGTGACATCCTTAGAAATAACTGGTATGCAATGTATTATCTGTTGTATTGTACATGGTTTCACTTTGCGTAGTGATGTGCTATAGCGACAATAAACCAAATAATTATACAAACAAACATTAAATTGGAAATTTGAATAAAAAGCATATGAAACATTATAAAGGGCAGAGTGCAGTAACTCTCTCTCTTTTTGTTTCTTGACTGAGGATGTCATGCTGCTAGAACTTTCCTGTGGTGGACACAAGATGTTTCAGTGACTCTGGACCAAATTAAGGCCTATATGCGCATTTTTGTGTTATTTGATTCAATATATTGTTATTATTTAAAAAAAAAAAAAAAAAAAAAATATATATATATATATATATATATATATATATTTTAGATGGTGACATCCTTAGAAAAAACTGTTATGCAATGTATTATCTGTTATATTGTACATGGTTTCACTGTGTGTATTGGTGTGCTATAGAGTTTTTATTTGAAGCTTATGTTTTGTTGTGCTCCAAATTTAATCAGAAATAGTTTTTATAAATAAGTTTTAGTGTCACAGCTTTATAATAAGCAACCTGCACTTGAATCCTGGCATAGTTCTCTGGCTGGTTAAGGTATCTCATGATAATACGACATGTGTCTGGAAACCACAGGGACCACCAGTCCTAGACTAGTGACCCCTATCACACCATGTCCCATGTCCCATTGCACTGCTGTCCCATTTGAGTACAATCTTATGCCTGTGTTCTCAGAGGATAGGCACAAGGAGCACAGCAACCATAATTAGAAATGCAGGGTTAGAATGTGGAGAAAAAAAAAAGAGTAGATAGTAGAGTTGATAGATTTTTTTTCTTTGTTTAATTGCAGTGTAGCACGATGACTCAGTGAGGAACTGTCGTCTCACAGGCAAAAGGTCCTGGTTTCGATCCCAGATGGAGTGATTGAGCTCTTTCTGTGTGTAGTCTGTGTTTCCATCTGTTTCTGCATGGGTTTAGAAAAAAGGGATTGCATTTGAGTGATTGAGTGTGTGTGT